>ONZH01006076.1:0-71792 GCA_900303285.1 Rhinella marina
GGTACACAGCCGTGTACTAACTGTCAGACGGTGGGTATTAACACCAGGTATGTGAAATTATTTAGCAAGAGAACGCACAGTACAGTTGCCAATTAAAAGGCCTAGATATTGTATATTTCAAGGTACACAGCCGTGTACTAACTGTCAGACGGTGGGTATTAACACCAGGTATGTGAAATAATTTAGCAAGAGAACGCACAGTACAGTGGCCAATTAAAAGGCCTAGATATTGTATATTTCAAGGTACACAGCCGTGTACTAACTGATCAGACGGTGGGTATTTAACACCAGGTATGTGAAATAATTTAGCAAGAGAACGCACAGTACAGTGGCCAATTAAAAGGCCTATATATTGTATATTTCAAGGTACACAGCCGTGTACTAACTGTTCAGACGGTGGGTATTTAACACCAGGTATGTGAAATAATTTAGCAAGAGAACGCACAGTACAGTGGCCAATTAAAAGGCCTATATATTTTATATTTCAAGGTACACAGCCGTGTACTAACTGTTCAGACGGTGGGTATTTAACACCAGGTATGTGAAATAATTTTGCAAGAGAACGCACAGTACAGTTGCCAATTAAAAGGCCTATATATTGTATATTTCAAGGTACACAGCCGTGTACTAACTGATCAGACGGTGTGTATTTAACACCAGGTATGTAAAAAATAATTTGCAAGAGAACGCACAGTACAGTTGCCAATTAAAAGGCCTATATATTGTATATTTCAAGGTACACAGCCGTGTACTAACTGTTCAGACGGTGGTATTTAACACCAGGTATGTGAAATTATTTAGCAAGAGAACGCACAGTACAGTTGCCAATTAAAAGGCTATATATTTTATATTTCAAGGTACACAGCCGTGTACTAACTGTTCAGACGGTGGTATTTAACACCAGGTATGTGAAATTATTTTGCAGAAGAGACGCACAGTACAGTTGCCAATTAAAAGGCCTATATATTTTATATTTCAAGGTACACAGCCGTGTACTAACTGTACAGACGGTGGGTATTTACACCCAGGTATGTGAAATATTTAGCAAGAGAACGCACAGTTACAGTGGCCAATTAAAAGGCCTAGTATTGTATATTTCAAGGGTACACAGCCGTGTACTAACTGTACAGAACGGTGGGTATTTACACCAGGTATGTGAAAATAATTTAGCAAGAGAACGCACAGTACAGTGGCCAATTAAAAGCCTAGATATTGTATATTTCAAGGTACACAGCCGTGTACTAACTGCTTCAGACGGTGGTATTTACACCAGGTTTTTAAATAATTTAGCAAGAGAACGCACAGTACAGTGGCCAATTAAAAGGCCTAGATATTGTTATATTTCAAGGTACACAGCCGTGTACTAACTGTTCAAGACGGTGGGTATTTACACCAGGTATGTGAAATAATTTTAGCAAGAGAACGCACAGTACAGTGGCCAATTAAAAGGCCTAGATATTGTATATTTTCAAGGTACACAGCCGTGTTACTAACTGTACAGACGGTGGGTATTTACACCAGGTATGTGAAATTAATTTAGCAAGAGAACGCACAGTTACAGTGGCCAATTAAAAGGCCTAGTATTGTATATTTCAAGGTTACCAACCGTGTACTAACTGTTCAGACGGTGGGTATTTACCACCAGGTATGTGAAATTAATTTAGCAAGAGAACGCACAGTACAGTGGCCAATTAAAAGGCCTAGATATTGTATATTTCAAGGTACACAGCCGTGTTACTAACTGTTCAGACGGTGGGTATTTAACACCAGGTATGTGAAATAATTTTAGCAAGAGAACGCACAGTACAGTGGCCAATTAAAAGGCCTATAATTGTATATTTCAAGGTACACAAGCCGTGTACTAACTGTTCAGACGGTGGTATTACACCAGGTATGTGAAATTATTTTAGCAAGAGAACGCACAGTACAGTTGGCCAATAAAAAGGCCTTAGATATTGTATATTTCAAGGTACACAGCCGTGTACTAACTGTACAGACGGTGGTATTTACACCAGGTATGTGAAATTATTTGCAAGAGAACGCACAGTACAGTGCCAATTGAAAAGGCCTATATATTTTATATATTCAAGGTACACAGCCGTGTACTAACTGTTCAGACGGTGGGTATTACACCAGGTATGTGAAATTATTTGCAAGAGAACGCACAGTACAGTTGCCAATTAAAAGGCCTATATATTTATATTTCAAGGTACACAGCCGTGTACTAACTGTTCAGACGGTGGGTATTTACACCAGTATGTGAAATTATTTTGCAAGAGAACGCACAGTACAGTGCCAATTAAAGGCCTATATATTTTATATTTCAAGGTAACAGCCGTGTACTAACTGTTCAGACGGTGGGTATTAACACCAGGTATGTGAAATTATTTTGCAAGAGAACGCACAGTACAGTTGCCAATTAAAAAGGCCTATATATTTTATATTTCAAGGTACACAGCCGTGTACTAACTGTTCAGACGGTGGGTATTACACCAGGTATGTGAAATTATTTAGCAAGAGAACGCCACAGTACAGTTGGCCAATGAAAAGGCCTATATATTTATATTTCAGGTACACAGCCATGTACTAACTGTTCAGACGGTGGGTTTAACACCAGGTATGTGAAATTATTTTGCAAGAAGGAACGCACAGTACAGTTGGCCAATGAAAAGGCCTATATATTTTATATTTCAAGGTACACAGCCGTGTACTAACTGTTCAGACGGTGTGTATTAACACCAGGTATGTGAAATTATTTTGCAAGAGAACGCACAGTACAGTTGCCAATGAAAAGGGCTATATATTTTATATTTCAAGGTACACAGCCGTGTACTAACTGTTCAGACGGTGTGTATTAACACCAGGTATGTGAAATTATTTTGCAAGAGAACGCACAGTACAGTTGCCAATGAAAAGGCCTATATATTTTATATTTCAAGGTACACAGCCGTGTACTAACTGTTCAGACGGTGGTGTATTAACACCAGGTATGAGAAATTATTTGCAAGAGAACGCACAGTACAGTTGCCAATTAAAAGGCCTATATATTTTATATTTCAAGGTACACAGCCGTGTACTAACTGTTCAGACGGTGGGTATTACACCAGGTATGTGAAATTATTTTGCAAGAGAACGCACAGTACAGTTGCCAATTAAAAGGCCTATATAATTTATATTCAAGGTACACAGCCGTGTACTAACTGTTCAGACGGTGGGTATTTACACCAGGTATGAGAAATTACTTTGCAAGAGAACGCACAGTACAGTTGCCAATTAAAAGGCCTATATATTTTATATTTCAAGGTACACAGCCGTGTACTAACTGTTCAGACGGTGGGTATTAACACCAGGTATGAGAAATTACTTTGCAAGAGAACGCACAGTACAGTTGCCAATTATAAGGCCTATATATTTTATATTTCAAGGTACACAGCCGTGTACTAACTGTTCAGACGGTGGGTATTTACACCAGGTATGTGAAATTATTTTGCAAGAGAACGCACAGTACAGTTGCCAATTATAAGGCCTATATATTGTATATTTCAAGGTACACAGCCGTGTACTAACTGTTCAGACGGTGGGTATTTACACCAGGTATGAGAAATTACTTTGCAAGAGAACGCACAGTACAGTTGCCAATTATAAGGCCTATATATTTTATATTTCAAGGTACACAGCCGTGTACTAACTGTTCAGACGGTGGGTATTTACACCAGGTATGTGAAATTATTTTGCAAGAGAACGCACAGTACAGTTGCCAATTAAAAGGCCTATATATTGTATATTTCAAGGTACACAGCCGTGTACTAACTGTTCAGACGGTGGGTATTAACACCAGGTATGTGAAATTATTTTGCAAGAGAACGCACAGTACAGTTGCCAATTAAAAGGCCTATATATTGTATATTTCAAGGTACACAGCCGTGTACTAACTGTTCAGACGGTGGGTATTTACACCAGGTATGAGAAATTACTTTGCAAGAGAACGCACAGTACAGTTGCCAATTAAAAGGCCTATATATTTTATATTTCAAGGTACACAGCCGTGTACTAACTGTTCAGACCGGTGGGTATTTACACCAGGTATGTGAAATTATTTAGCAAGAGAACGCACAGTACAGGTTGGCCAATTAAAAGGCCTATAAATTTGTATTATTTCAAGGTACACAGCCGTGTACTAACTGTTCAGACGGTGGGTATTTAACACCAGGTATGTGAAATTAATTTTAGCAAGAGAACGCACAGTACAGTTGCCAATTAAAAGCCCTATATATTTTATATTTCAAGGTACACAGCCGTGTACTAACTGTTCAGACGGTGGGTATTTACACCAGGTATGTGAAATTATTTGCAAGAGAACGCACAGTACAGTTGCCAATTAAAAGCCTATATATTTTATATTTCAAGGTACACAGCCGGTGTACTAACTGTTCAGACGGTGGTATGTTACACCAGGTATGTGAAATTATTTTGCAAGAGAACGCACAGTACAGTTGCCAATTAAAAGGCCTATATATTTTATATTTCAAGGTACACAGCCGGTGTACTAAACTGTTCAGACGGTGGGTATTTAACACCAGGTATGTGAAATTATTTAGCAAGAGAACGCACAGTACAGTTGCCAATTAAAAGGCCTATATATTTATATTTCAAGGTACACAGCCGGTGTACTAACTGTTCAGACGGTGGGTATTTAACACCAGGTATGTGAAATTATTTTGCAATGGAGAACGCACAGTACAGTTGCCAATTAAAAGGCCTATATATTTTATATTTCAAGGTACACAGCCGTGTACTAACTGTTCAGACGGTGGGTATTTACACCAGGTATGAGAAATTACTTTGCAAGAGAACGCACAGTACAGTTGCCAATTATAAGGCCTATATATTTTATATTTCAAGGTACACAGCCGTGTACTAACTGTTCAGACGGTGGGTATTTAACACCAGGTATGTGACAATATTTTGCAAGAGAACGCACAGTACAGTTGCCAATTAAAAGGCCTATATATTTTATATTTCAAGGTACACAGCCGTGTACTAACTGTTCAGACGGTGGGTATTTAACACCAGGTATGGAAATTATTTAGCAAGAGAACGCACAGTACAGTTGCCAATTATAAGGCCTATATATTGTATATTTCAAGGTACACAGCCGTGTACTAACTGTTCAGACGGTGGGTATTTACACCAGGTATGAGAAATTACTTTGCAAGAGAACGCACAGTACAGTTGCCAATTATAAGGCCTATATATTTTATATTTCAAGGTACACAGCCGTGTACTAACTGTTCAGACGGTGGGTATTACACCAGGTATGTGAAATTATTTTGCAAGAGAACGCACCAGTACAGTTGCCAATTATAAGGCCTATATATTTTATATTTCAAGGTACACAGCCGTGTACTAACTGTTCAGACGGTGGGTATTTACACCAGGTATGAGAAATTACTTTGCAAGAGAACGCACAGTACAGTTGCCAATTATAAGGCCTATAATATTGTATATTTCAAGGTACACAGCCGATGTACTAACTGTCAGACGGTGGGTATTTACACCAGGTATGTGAAATTATTTGCAAGAGAACGCACAGTACAGTGGCCAATTAAAAGGCCTAATATTTTATATTTCAAGGTACACAGCCGTGTACTAACTGTTCAGACGGTGTGTATTTACACCAGGTATGTGAAATTATTTTGCAAGAGAACGCACAGTACAGTTGCCAATTAAAAGGCCTAGATATTTTATATTTCAAGGTACACAGCCGTGTACTAACTGTTCAGACGGTGGTATTTACACCAGGGTATGTGAAATTATTTTGCAAGAGAACGCACAGTACAGTGGCCAATTAAAAGGCCTATATATTTTATATTTCAAGGTACACAGCCGTGTACTAACTGTTCAGACGGTGGGTATTACACCAGGTATGTGAAATTATTTTGCAAGAGAACGCACAGTACAGTTGCCAATGAAAAGGCCTATATATTTTATATTTCAAGGTACACAGCCGTGTACTAACTGTTCAGACGGTGGGTATTTAACACCAGGTATGTGAAATTATTTGCAAGAGAACGCACAGTACAGTTGCCAATTAAAAGGCCTATATATTTTATATTTCAAGGTACACAGCCGTGTACTAACTGTTCAGACGGTGGGTATTAACACCAGGTATGTGAAATTATTTTGCAAGAGAACGCACAGTACAGTGCCAATAAAAAGGCCTATATATTTTATATTTCAAGGTACACAGCCGTGTACTAACTGTTCAGACGGTGGGTATTTACACCAGGTATGTGAAATTATTTTGCAAGAGAACGCACAGTACAGTTGCCAATTATAAGGCCTATATATTTTATATTTCAAGGTACACAGCCGTGTACTAACTGTTCAGACGGTGTGGTATTTACACCAGGTATGTGAAATTATTTTGCAAGAGAACGCACAGTACAGTTGCCAATAAAAGGCCTATATATTTTATATTTCAAGGTACACAGCCGTGTACTAACTGTTCAGACGGTGGGTATTTACACCAGGTATGTGAAATTACTTTGCAAGAGAACGCACAGTACAGTTGCCAATTATAAGGCCTATATATTTTATATTTCAAGGTACACAGCCGTGTACTAACTGTTCAGACGGTGGGTATTTACACCAGGTATGTGAAATTATTTTGCAAGAGAACGCACAGTACAGTTGCCAATTAAAAGGCCTATATATTTTATATTTCAAGGTACACAGCCGTGTACTAACTGTTCAGACGGTGGGTATTTACACCAGGTATGTGAAATTATTTTGCAAGAGAACGCACAGTACAGTTGCCAATTAAAAGGCCTATATATTTTATATTTCAAGGTACACAGCCGTGTACTAACTGTTCAGACGGTGGGTATTACACCAGGTATGTGAAATTATTTTGCAAGAGAACGCACAGTACAGTTGCCAATTATAAGGCCTATATATTTTATATTTCAAGGTACACAGCCGTGTACTAACTGTTCAGACGGTGGGTATTTACACCAGGTATGTGAAATTATTTTGCAAGAGAACGCACAGTACAGTTGCCAATGAAAAGGCCTATATATGTTATATTTCAAGGTACACAGCCGTGTACTAACTGTTCAGACGGTGTGTATTAACACCAGGTATGTGAAATTATTTTGCAAGAGAACGCACAGTACAGTTGCCAATTAAAAGGCCTATATATTTTATATTTCAAGGTACACAGCCGTGTACTAACTGTTCAGACGGTGGGTATTAACACCAGGTATGTGAAATTATTTGCAAGAGAACGCACAGTACAGTTGCCAATGAAAAGGCCTATATATTTTATATTTCAAGGGTACACAGCCGTGTACTAACTGTTCAGACGGTGGGTATTAACACCAGGTATGTGAAATTATTTTGCAAGAGAACGCACAGTACAGTTGCCAATAAAAGGCCTATATATTTATATTTCAAGGTACACAGCCGTGTACTAACTGTTCACGGTGGGTATTTACACCAGTATGTGAAATTAATTTTGCAAAGAGAACGCACAGTACAGTTTGCCAATTAAAGGCCTATATATTTTATATTTCAAGGTACACAGCCGTGTACTAACTGTTCAGACGGTGGTATTACACCAGGTATGTGAAATATTTAGCAAGAGAACGCACAGTACAGTTGCCAATTAAAGCCTAGATATTTTATATTTCAAGGTACACAGCCGTGTAACTAACTGTTCAGACGGTGTGTATTACACCAGGTATGTGAAATTAATTTAGCAAGAGAACGCACAGTACAGTTGGCCAATTAAAGGCCTATATATTGTATATTTCAAGGTACACAGCCGTGTACTAACTGTTCAGACGGTGTGTATTACACCAGGTATGTGAAATTATTTTGCAAGAGAACGCACAGTACAGTTGGCCAATAAAAGGCCTATATATTGTATATTTCAAGGTACACAGCCGTGTACTAACTGCTCAGACGGTGGGTATTTACACCAGGTTATTGAAATTAATTTAGCAAGAGAACGCACAGTACAGTGGCCAATTAAAAGGCCTAATATTGTATATTTCAAGGTACACAGCCGTGTACTAACTGTTCAGACGGTGGGTATTTACACCAGGTATGTGAAATTATTTTGCAAGAGAACGCACAGTACAGTGGCCAATTAAAAGGCCTATATATTTTATATTTCAAGGTACACAGCCGTGTACTAACTGTCAGACGGTGGGTATTTACACCAGGTATGTGAAATAATTTTAGCAAGAGAACGCACAGTACAGTTGGCCAATTAAAAGGCCTAATATTGTATATTTCAAGGTACACAGCCGTGTACTAACTGTTCAGACGGTGGGTATTACACCAGGTATGTGAAATAATTTAGCAAGAGAACGCACAGTACAGTGCCAATTAAAAGGCCTAATATTGTATATTTCAAGGTACACAGCCGTGTACTAACTGTTCAGACGGTGGGTATTTACACCAGGTATGTGAAATAATTTTAGCAAGAGAACGCACAGTACAGTGGCCAATTAAAAGGCCTAGATATTGTATATTTCAAGGTACACAGCCGTGTACTAACTGTACAGACGGTGGGTATTTACACCAGGTATGTGAAATAATTTAGCAAGAGAACGCACAGTACAGTGGCCAATTAAAAGGCCTAGATATTGTATATTTCAAGGTACACAGCCGTGTACTAACTGTTCAGACGGTGGGTATTTACACCAGGTATGTGAAATAATTTAGCAAGAGAACGCACAGTACAGTGGCCAATTAAAAGGCCTAGATATTGTATATTTCAAGGTACACAGCCGTGTACTAACTGTACAGACGGTGGGTATTTACACCAGGTATGTGAAATAATTTAGCAAGAGAACGCACAGTACAGTGGCCAATTAAAAGGCCTAGATATTGTATATTTCAAGGTACACAGCCGTGTACTAACTGTTCAGACGGTGGGTATTTACACCAGGTATGTGAAATAATTTAGCAAGAGAACGCACAGTACAGTGGCCAATTAAAAGGCCTAGATATTGTATATTTCAAGGTACACAGCCGTGTACTAACTGTACAGACGGTGGGTATTTACACCAGGTATGTGAAATAATTTAGCAAGAGAACGCACAGTACAGTGGCCAATTAAAAGGCCTAGATATTGTATATTTCAAGGTACACAGCCGTGTACTAACTGTACAGACGGTGGGTATTTACACCAGGTATGTGAAATAATTTAGCAAGAGAACGCACAGTACAGTGCCAATTAAAAGGCCTAGATATTGTTATATTTCAAGGTACACAGCCGTGTACTAACTGTACAGACGGTGGGTATTTACACCAGGTATGTGAAATAATTTAGCAAGAGAACGCACAGTACAGTGGCCAATTAAAAGGCCTAGATATTGTATATTTCAAGGTACACAGCCGTGTACTAACTGTCAGACGGTGGGTATTTACACCAGGTATGTGAAATAATTTAGCAAGAGAACGCACAGTACAGTGGCCAATTAAAAGGCCTAGATATTGTATATTTCAAGGTACACAGCCGTGTACTAACTGTCAGACGGTGGGTATTTACACCAGGTATTGAAATAATTTAGCAAGAGAACGCACAGTATAGTGGCCAATTAAAAGGCCTAGATATTGTATATTTCAAGGTACACAGCCGTGTACTAACTGTACAGACGGTGGGTATTTACACCAGGTATGTGAAATAATTTAGCAAGAGAACGCACAGTATAGTGGCCAATTAAAAGGCCTAGATATTGTATATTTCAAGGTACACAGCCGTGTACTAACTGTCAGACGGTGGGTATTTACACCAGGTATGTGAAATAATTAGCAAGAGAACGCACAGTATAGTGGCCAATTAAAAGGCCTAGATATTGTATATTTCAAGGTACACAGCCGTGTACTAACTGCTCAGACGGTGGGTATTTACACCAGGTATGTGAAATAATTTAGCAAGAGAACGCACAGTACAGTGGCCAATTAAAAGGCCTAGATATTGTATATTTCAAGGTACACAGCCGTGTACTAACTGTACAGACGGTGGGTATTTACACCAGGTATGTGAAATAATTTAGCAAGAGAACGCACAGTACAGTGGCCAATTAAAAGGCCTAGATATTGTATATTTCAAGGTACACAGCCGTGTACTAACTGTACAGACGGTGGGTATTTACACCAGGTATGTGAAATAATTTAGCAAGAGAACGCACAGTATAGTGGCCAATTAAAAGGCCTAGATATTGTATATTTCAAGTACACAGCCGTGTACTAACTGTCAGACGGTGGGTATTTACACCAGGTATGTGAAATAATTTAGCAAGAGAACGCACAGTACAGTGGCCAATTAAAAGGCCTAGATATTGTATATTTCAAGGTACACAGCCGTGTACTAACTGTCAGACGGTGGGTATTTACACCAGGTATGTGAAATAATTTAGCAAGAGAACGCACAGTACAGTGGCCAATTAAAAGGCTAGATATTGTATATTTCAAGGTACACAGCCGTGTACTAACTGCTCAGACGGTGGGTATTTACACCAGGTATGTGAAATAATTTAGCAAGAGAACGCACAGTACAGTTGGCCAATTAAAGGCCTAGATATTGTATATTTCAAGGTACACAGCCGTGTACTAACTGTACAGACGGTGGGTATTTACACCAGGTATGTGAAATTATTTAGCAAGAGAACGCACAGTACAGTGGCCAATTAAAAGGCCTAGATATTGTATATTTCAAGGTACACAGCCGTGTACTAACTGTACAGACGGTGGGTATTTACACCAGGTATGTGAAATAATTTAGCAAGAGAACGCACAGTACAGTGGCCAATTAAAAGGCCTAGATATTGTATATTTCAAGGTACACAGCCGTGTACTAACTGTACAGACGGTGGGTATTTACACCAGGTATGTGAAATAATTTAGCAAGAGAACGCACAGTACAGTGGCCAATTAAAAGGCCTAGATATTGTATATTTCAAGGTACACAGCCGTGTACTAACTGTTCAGACGGTGGGTATTTACACCAGGTATGTGAAATTATTTAGCAAGAGAACGCACAGTACAGTGGCCAATTAAAAGGCCTAGATATTGTATATTTCAAGGTACACAGCCGTGTACTAACTGCTCAGACGGTGGGTATTTACACCAGGTATGTGAAATATTTAGCAAGAGAACGCACAGTACAGTGGCCAATTAAAAGGCCTAGATATTGTATATTTCAAGGTACACAGCCATGTACTAACTGTACAGACGGTGGGTATTTACACCAGGTATGTGAAATAATTTGCAAGAGAACGCACAGTACAGTGGCCAATTAAAAGGCCTAGATATTGTATATTTCAAGGTACACAGCCGTGTACTAACTGTACAGACGGTGGGTATTTACACCAGGTATGTGAAATATTTAGCAAGAGAACGCACAGTACAGTGGCCAATTAAAAGGCCTAGATATTGTATATTTCAAGGTACACAGCCGTGTACTAACTGCTCAGACGGTGGGTATTTACACCAGGTTTTTAAAATAATTTAGCAAGAGATCGCACAGTATAGTGGCCAATTAAAAGGCCTAGATATTGTATATTTCAAGGTACACAGCCGTGTACTAACTGTACAGACGGTGGGTATTTACACCAGGTATGTGAAATAATTTAGCAAGAGAACGCACAGTACAGTGGCCAATTAAAAGGCCTAGATATTGTATATTTCAAGGTACACAGCCGTGTACTAACTGTACAGACGGTGGGTATTTACACCTGGTATACAAAAAGGGTATTGCAGGCACACAGAACCCAGAACACTAGAGCCAAATAAACTGTATTTAAAAAAAAAAAAAATTCATAGCCGTATACTGCCAGATCAGATGGTGCATATACACACTAGTTATATAACAGGGTTTTTCAGCCAAAAAGAACGCAGAACAGTAGTGCCAAATATAGTTTGGTATGTAGCAGAGCACCTAATACACCACTAATGCCTCTCTCTGTCCCTACTCCAGCAGCTATCCCTGAATACGGCAGCCGTTCTCTGTAAAGTGTATCTTGTAGTAAAGCTATCACTGTAATGCACTATAGTAGCCCTGATAAGGGCTTTTAATCACGCTCCTGCCTGTCCAACTGCTAAAACCTGTCTGTCCCTTCTCCAGCCTCTGTCCCTGACTAAGTTCACGCAGCATATGCGTACGAGCAGGAAGAGCTGAGTTTTTAATATTCGAGGTCACATGGTTTTTCCAGCCAATCCATGTAGACGCTGTTTTCGCGCTGCCAGCGTGCTCAGCGTGCCTGTCATACCCCCCCTGCATGTTGATTGGTGGAAAAAGAGCGCCAGGGAAGGTGGGAGGGGAAACAAATTCTCAGTGCGCCATCGCCGTTATACTCGATTGAAATCGAGTATGCCGAATAGCGTAGTATTCGATCGAATACCGGCTCGATCGAACACTACTCGCTCATCTCTAACTATGATCTATTAATAATAACAAACCTCTCAATAACCTCTCAAATTGCCTTCTTGTCCAAAACCATGAAACAATTGAAACCGATGATATCAGATCACCCTATTATCTGTGGGAATTTTAATGTCATCTCTGACCCCAGACTGGACACTACATCCAAACGAAAATGCTTCACCTGGTCTTCAGACATGGTTGGGGAAGGAGGACTTATATGACATATGGAGATGTATGCATGCAGAAGAGAGAGATTATACTTACTACTTTCCTAGACATGACACATACACCAGAATTGACATGTTCCTTACTTCTAAGTGGGCGATGGCAGAGGTAAAGGGAATGCAATATTCACAACATTACGTGGTCAGACCACGCATCCATCTCCTTAGTGGTCCGTACTCCCACACATCCAAATAATGTGTGGAAACTGAACTCATATGTCCTATCATTACCTACAATAACTTCCTCACTAAAAGACAATCTTACGAAATTTTTTGCCATGAATGCCCCCTCTACCTCTGACCATTTCCTTCTATGGGCCACACATAAGGCTTATATGAGAGGCTTATTAATCCAGCACATAGCCCGCTTAAACAGGTCCCGAAAGTAAAAAACTACAGTCCTACTTAGCAAAATAGCCCTTTTGGAATCCCAACATAAATTAAATAATTCCCCCCAAGTTTTAGAACAATTACAGGCAGCTAGGATAACTCTCAAGAAGGAACTTGAATATTCTTTTGATAAATCAACAAAAGCTTTGAAACTCTCCTATGATAGCTCCTATAACAAGGCTAGCAAGTTGATGGCTAACAGAGTTAAAGGGGTTGTCTCATCTGATTAATCAACTTTTAATCACTTACTTGTAGTCCTGTGAAGGTATCTCTAATATACATCCATCAGCAAATGTGCCTGTGTCTCCTTGAATTCCTCTTTGTATACCCCCAAATATCATGCTCGTTTCTAGGGGTTACGGCCACCGCGGTAATGTACTGAGCGGTGGCCGCGCAGGCGCTCAACTAGACTACTCTCTGGATGCTACAGTGGCCAGGTTTCACGGGAGCTAGCGCGTACTAACTCTTGCGCATGCGTATTTACTCCTGACCCCGGCCACCTCATCTGAGTTCCTATACAAGCTACCAGGATTAATAGCACAGCTACAGAGCATGTGCTACGGCCCTGTAGCTGTGCTGTACGGAGGTACCTGATTTCTCAAAGCACGATCTGCTGTGCTTTGCTATCCCAGAGGCTGCAGCTTATTCTACTACAGTGACAGCCTCGGGAGCGAGCACGTGCAAGCAAGGGGCGGGGTTGCATCCTCCCTGGCCTGCTTGCCGTGGTTTGTATCTCGTATTTCAGCTCCGCCCCCAGCAAGCAGTTAACAGAGGCCCTGAGAGCAGCTAGGGAGACTGGAAAAAGCAAGGTGAGACAACCCCTTTAAAGCAGCTAGAATTAAAGCCAGAATAACCTTCCTACAAGCCAAAGACATTTCGGAACGCGTCATCAATCCCCAACAAATAGCAGATGCATTTAGTAAGTACTATCATAGCCTATACAATCTCAAAGATGACAATGCTACCCATCAACCCTCACAGGAAGAAATTAACCGATTCTTACACTCAGTCAAGCTCCCATCTTTAAACACGGAACAAGCAGAACAATTGGAGGTTTCCTTTACTGTCCAGGAGATTAGCCAAGCTATAAAGGGATTGAAAAAAGGGAAGGCTCCGGGCCCTGATGGGTTTGGTGGGGAATATTATCAAACCTTCTCAGAGGAGTTGATACCCTATATGAGCAAGGTCTTTAATTTAGTTATGTTCCAAGGAAAGCTACCTAGAGAAATGCTTAAAGCAACCATTATTACACTCCCTAAACCGGGGAAATCACCCACTGATCCAGCAAACTTCCGACCAATTTCCCTACTTAATGGAGACGTCAAACTATATGCCAAAGTCTTAGCAACTAGACTTTTACCGATATTACCCAGCCTCATACATGGGGACCAGGTGGGATTCACAAAAGGGAGACAAGCTCCCGATGGGACCCGGAGACTTATTAATATTATACATTGGGCAAAAAAGAAACATATACCTTCAGTTCTGCTTTCGTTGGACGCTGAAAAAGCATTTTACCATGTCAATTGGTCATACATTTTTACGGCCCTTGAACGCTATGGATTTAAAAGTAATACCATAAATGCAATACAGGTCTATACTCAAATCCATGAGCACAAGTCTAAGTTAATGGCATTCTTTCTAAACCTTTCCACATCACTAATGGTACCCATCAGGGGCGCCCCCTGTCACCTCTGATCTTTACGTTAATAATGGAACCTCTTTCGACAATGGTGAGACAAAAACCTGATATAAAGAGTATTTCAATACAAGATAAATCACGTATCTAGGATCAGTTCCCATATCAATGGGCATCCACCTCCATTCCGTATTTAGGAATCCAACTCACTCCCACAATTAATCAGTTGGTTAAGGCCAATTGTCCTCCCTTACTCGCCTCTTTGGGCACAGAAATGATAAGATTGGCAAAATTTGAACTAAGCTGGATAGGTAGAATAGTTCTTTATAAAATGCTCATATTACCTCGTATTTTATATGTATTTCGTACACTTCCTGTTCCCATACCTCGCTCAATCTTCCTTTTGCTTCGCTCCCAGATGACCTCCTTTATTTGGCAGGGAAGGAGACCTAGATTGGCATTCTTCTTGATGATTAAAACCAGACAAAATGGTGGCATGAGCCTCCCCAATTTAGAAGGTTATTATCTAGCATTCTTAGTCGACCAAACCAAACATTGGGCTGAAAAAAACAGCCAAAAACTATGGCCCCACATCGAGGCAAAGATGACGGGGATTGGGCGACTGGATGTCTTACTAGGTCTATCAAGACATCACCATCTACATTCCAGTTCAATTCCACCTACAGTTATTGCTTCTCTAACAGCTTGGCAGGAGAGCTGCAGTAAACTTGGCAATGCGGAATCTAAAACCAAAGTACAGGTCAAACTGTAGGCCGTGAGGACGTATATGCCAGATTTGTCTATTGATGGATGGTTAAAAAAACATATAACAAATATATCGGATATACAGAAGGTTTCTTATCCTTTCAACAACTATCTGAAAAATTTCAGTTACCATATACAGAGCAACATACTTATAATAGATTAGCATCGTTTCTGAGCTCTGCCTTCCCTCCACAAGTCGAGACTCCCACCATTATGTATGATTTATTGAAGCCCTCCACCATCATGAGATGTAAAGACATTAAATCGCTATATGATGCTCTCACTTACAATTCTGCCTTCAGCAAAAATGCTACGATGCTATTATGGGAAAAAGATTTATCCATACAGATTCCAGAAGCTGGCTGGCATAAAGCTATATTATGGACGCATGTCTCCACAAAATGTCCCACACATTGGGAACAATACTTTAAAATGTTACTTAGTGGGTATTACACGCCTGACAGGCTAGCTCGTATCTATCCCTTGGTCTCACAAAATTGCTGGCGGCAGTGTGCTGAGATGGGTTCTCTATATCATATATTTTGGGGTTGTCCAAAAATCCAGGCCTTCTGGGAGGCTATGTCTGATGTGATTAACCTCTTCACCCATTTTCACGCACATGTACGTGAGGGAATGCGGCTCCTTGCCGCATCCTCACGTGCATGTACGTGATAGGATCAGGCGGGTGCAGAAGCTGCACCTGCCCGATCAGCAGCATGGGCTGGCTATTACTAATAGCCGGGGCCCTGCTGCACCCTCAAACGCCGCGATCACCGCTGACCGCGGCATGTGAGGGGTCTGAGAGAGGGAGGGAGCTCCCTCTGACTCCATCGGCCCCCCGCGCTGCGCTGGGAGGGGGCCGATGGTTGCCATGGCAACTCCGACACCTCACACAGGCATCGGAGCTGCCATGTACGGAAGCCTAGGGGATCCAGCCTGAGGGCTGGGTCTCCTAGGCAACCTGTCAGCAACCTGAGACGCTGACCTGTCAGCAACCTGAGACGCTGACAGTTCCATTCAGTACAATACAAAATGTATTGTACTGAATTGAAACAGGGATCAAACCCTGAAAATGTGAAGTCCCATACTGGGACAAATGTAAAAAGTAAATAAAAGTGAAAAAAAAGTGTTTTTTTAATTAAAAAAAAATAAAGTTTCAAGCAAAAAAAAAGAAAAAAACGCCCCCTCACCATAAAATAATCGCTGCGTCCGTCACAAAGTGCTCTAGAAAAAGATGACATGATCTCCCACCTCAGGTGAACGCCAACATTTTTTTTTTAAACGGAGCGAAAATGCCATTTTTTGGTCACCTTACATCACAAAAAGTGTAATTCCAAGCGATCAAAAGGACGTATGTACCCCAAAATAGTGCCAATAAAAGCGTAATCTCTTCCCGCAAAAAACAACACCCTACCTAAGACAATCACCCAAAAGATTAAAAAAATATTGCTTTCAAAATATGGAGACACTAAAACCTGATTTTTTTTCCCTCAAAAATGCTTTTATTGTGTAAAACTAAAAAAAAAGTACAAAAAGTATACATGTTAGGTATCACCGCGTCCGTAATAACCTGCTCTATAAAAATATCATATGATCTATGCCCTCAGGTGAACGCTTTAAAAAAAAAAAAAACTGTACCAAAAATGCAATTTTTTTGTCACCTTCATCACAAAAAGTGTAATTCTAAGCGATAAAAACAACATATGTACCTCAAAATAGTACCAATAAAACCGTCATCTCTTCCCGCAAGAAATGAGACCCTCCCTAAGACAATCGCCCAAAAGAAAAAAAAAATATGGCCTTCGAAAAATGGAGACACTAAAACATGATTTTGTTTTCGTCAAAAAAGCTATTATTGTGTGAAACTTAAATAAATGTAAAAAAGTAGACATATTAGGTATCTGCACGTCCGTAATGACTTCCTCTATAAAAATATTATATGACTTACCCCCTAAGGTAAACACCATAAAAAAATAAAAATAAAAACTGTGCAAAAAATGCCATTTTTTGTCACCTTTTATCACAAAAACTGTTATAACAAGCGATCAAAAAGTCATACACACCCCAAAATGGTACCAATCAAACCGTCATCTCTTCCTGCAAAAAATGAGCCCTTACATAAGATAATCGCCCAAAAAAAATATAGCTTTCGGAAAATGGAGATGCCAAAACATGATTTTTTTATTTTTATTATTTTATTGTGTAAAACTAAAATACATAAAAAGTAGACATATTAGGTATCACCACGTCCGTAAAAACCTATAAAAATGCTCTATAAAAATATCACATGATTTAACCCCTAAGGTAAATTTCATTAAAAAAAAACAACTCATTTTTTTGTTAACTTTGCCACATAAAGTGTAATATTGAGTGATCAAAAAATCATATGTACCCAAAAATGCTACCTATAAAAACGTCAACTCTTTCCGCAATGAGTCCCTACACAAGACGATTGGATGAAAAATAAAAGAAATGTAGCTTTTAGAAAATGAAGACACAAAAACATAATTTTTGTGTTGAAAAATGCTTTATTATGTAGAACTGAAACAACAGAAAAAATACACATACCACATGATTTATCCTGTCAGGAGAACTCAGTAAAAAACAAAAAATAAAAATTGTGCCACACTAGACATTTTTTGTTACCTTGCCTCACAAAAAGCGTAATACTGAGCAATCAAAAATCATATGTACCACAAAATAGAACCAACAAAACTGTCACCTCATCTTGTAGTTTACAAAATGGGGTCACTTTTTGGGAGTTTTTACTCTAGGGGTGCATCAGGGGGTCTTCAAATGTGACATGGCAACTTAAAATTATCCCAGCGACATCTGCCCTCCAAAATCCATATGGCATTCCTTTTCCTCTGCGACCTGCTATGTTCCCCTACAGCAGTTTACCACCACATGTGGGGTGTTTCTGTAAACCGCAGAATCAGCGTAATAAATATTGAGTTTTCTTTGGCTGTTAACCCTTGCTGTGTTACAGGGACAACAGATTAAAATGGAAAATCTGCAAAAAAAGTTAATTTTTGAAATTTCACCTCCATTTTCCTTTCATTCTTGTGGAACACCTAAAGGGTTAACAAAGTTTGTAAAATCAGTTTTGATTAACTTGATGGCTGTAGTTTCTAAAATTGGGTCATTTATGGGTGGTTTCTATTATGTAAGCACCACAAAGTGACTTGATAACTGAACTGGTCTTTGAAAAATGGGTTATTGCTTCTAAAATTCTAAGCCTTCTAACTTCCTGAAAAATAACATGAAGCTTACAAAATTATGCGAACACGAAGTAGACATCTGGGAAATGTACAGTAACAACTATTTTATAATGTATCACAATTAGAGATGAGCGAATCATTCAAAAAATTATTCGCCGAACATTCGCCGAACTTTTCCTAAGATTCGTATATTTGACGAATAGATTTGTTGTATTTGCTTACAAAATATACGTTATTATGTGCTATTAGCGAACATTCGCGCACTAATAACGAATGTTTATTTAAAAAATGTACGCAACTTCTTAGAAGACGTACGCATGAGCGTACAAATAGCGTACGAATCCTCAGCGTACTATTGTCTACGCGATTACGTAATACGCAGGCACGCACGATGAGAGGCCGTGGCGTGCACTCCTCAGAGGCAGAACGAATATTCAAAAATGGCATCCAAGCGATCCTCATCATTTAGCTCTGAAGAGCTGAAATTCCTGATCCGGCTGATGGACAGAGAGGATTACGATGGCACACACCGGCATCCAAACCAGCATAAGAAGGAGGTGATCCAGCAGGTGATCCAAGGCCTTCGCCATCATTTCCACACCGTGCGGACCCCGGGCCAGATCCAGCAGAAATGGTCCGATCTGAAATTCAAATGCCCAGAGCGGCTTAATGAGATTCGCGCAGAGATACGGCAGGGTGAGTAACAAAATATTTGATAAGTAAAAACATGTAAAAAAATTAGTGTACTGTATTGTATATTTATCAGCAGTCACTGCGAATAATGAAAAAAGTATAGAAGGACAACGTGGTCGTGCGTAGTGCGCTGCAGTAATTTTGTTTCATGCTAGGCAACGCCTCTAACTCTCGACCCAAACAACTTAAGTGAAGGTATCCTAGTCATTATTGTTAATGGTGCTGGCCATTCTCCCGTTTGTGTCAGGCAAATGCACTAGTTCGAAAGAAAGTACCCTTATATGCCCCTTCATAGTTAGCGCTTCCCCTCCTACACACAGACTCAAAGACATGCCCATGCTGCAGCTACTGTCAGTGGGCGATATCCAAAGTATTCCTACCGCACCATGTTAACGATATAAAGAAAGTTATTGCGACGATAACGTTATCTATTGCCATAAATACCTTTTTAGAAGAAAAAAATATGATATGGCCCTCCTCTCACACCCATAATATCTTTTTTTTTCTTTTCAAATTCTTTTTATTATTTATATTGAAACATATACAAGAATAACATGTATTACAAGAGTAAAAAGAGTAATATGTATTGACAAGAAGTCTAAGACGTCCAGCTTTGAAAAGTACCTGATTCCAGGAAAGCCTGAGGCATTAAGAAGATACACATGTGGAACCAGTTTTGAAATAAACTAGTAGAACAGGTGCCGGATGGATATTACATAAAATCGCCGATATGTAGGCAAACAAATGGGGAAAGAGGTAGTGTGAAAGAAATGGGGAAGAGGGTAAAAGGGCGGGGGGTTGGGGGGTATGAGGCGAGCATCCCATAAGCGACTAACCTGAAAGAAATCCATAGGTTATGTTGGTCGGATTACATGTAAATGCCTCTTAAATGCCGAAGTGGGAGAGAAGTCTATATTGAATTAGACAAGAACCGGTTATACATCCGAGTTGGGGAATTGCCTGTATTTCGCCCAAGGGAGCCAAGTGGTTGTGAAGGCGAAATGTGTTTTGGATTCCCAACTGGCCAACTCTTCTAAGCGATAAATGGCATCTACTCTATCCTGCCATTGTTGAAGAGTTGGAGGAATGTTTGACTTCCAAAAAGTAGGAATTAGTATTCTAGCTGCAGCTAATAAATGTCTAGTCAGTTTTTTAACCTGTGGTGGAGATTTGTCATGAAATAAGTGAAGCAAACACACCTCTGGTAGAAGTGGGAGGTTAATGTTCACTATCTGATTAATTTGTGAGATGATGGGGGTCCAGTAAGGGCCTATAAGTGGACACGTCCACCACATATGAAAGTAAGTACCGAGATGATTAGCACATCTCCAGCAAAGTGGGTCATAGCTTGGATTATATTTGTTTAATAAGACTGGGATCAGGTGCCATCTCGTCAGGATTTTATATCCACTTTCTTGCATTCTTATACATTTGGAAACTTGTTTGGGGGCTGTAAATAAAGTGTTAATGTCAGCAGACGAAAATGTCTTAGCAAGATCTTTTTACCAAGCTTCCATGAATGGAAGGGGTGTTTAAAAGGGGGCGGCCAGCAGGAGTTTGATTAGTGTTGAAACCACTTTCTTGGGAGGCTTAAGTTGGGAAAGTAGAATCTCAAACTTTGTCATGGGTCTATGCAAGTTCGTTCCCTTTAGGATCTTCCTGAGAGAGGTAGCACATTTATTATAAACCAGAGTAGGTATAGAAGGGCAGTGTAGCACCTCCGCCAGTGTTTCACATGAGGGAACCGTACCAGTTGTAATGACTGCATCTACCATAATGTTACTAGAACATATCTCTTTAGGAATGGTGGAATTATACAAAGTGTCATCACTAAAAATCAGGTCTTTGACCTGTAGAAGAGAAGACGGGAAAGCGGCACACAGCTTACGTATGTTACCCATTCCCCATATCCTAATAGTTTCATTTGTTAGGGGATTATATCCTAAGTAACGGGAGGAAACTGGAGTATCAGAAAATATAATATGTGAGTATCTCAGTATATCTTCTTCTATCTGAACCCATAATTTATGAGGAGGTCTCCTGCACCAATCTATTATTCAAATGAACAGCTTGTACAAATGTTTGGGGGGCTGGGAGATCAATCCCTCCATAATTCCGCGGAATTTGGTGGGTGTCTTTTAGAATCCCAAATATATTTTAGCTATATTTTTCCTCCCGAACCATGATATATGGTGTAGGCCAGGATGCTAAGATCTTAGTGGAAAGTTATGTTTATATAGTTGACTAAGATCAGGAGAGATTTTAATGCCCAAAAACTTGATAGATGATTGGGACCAATCAAAGGGCGAATTATCGGAAATCTGGGAGGCTTGTTTAGTAGGTAGAGAAATATTGAGAACTTGAGATTTACTCATGTTGACCTTAAAATTAGAAATTGAACCAAATTTAGAAAAAAGACGTTCTATTACTGGCAGAGAGGACACAGGATCCATAAGTATCAATAGTAAGTCGTCAGCATAAGCAGCTGTTTTGTACTCTTTACCTCCACAAGTAAGCCCTTTAACATCGGGATTTTGTCTTAGTTTCTGTAGTAAAGTTTCCATCATAAGCACAAAGAGCAATGTAGAGAGGGGGCAGCCTTGCCTTTTGCCTTTGGAGATGGAGAACACAGGAGATAGTATTTCATTGACCATCCCCGTAGCTGAAGGAGCTTTGTACATCGTAAAGATGGCAGAGATGAAACTCAATGGAACACCAAAAGCTGCGAGTGCCAAATGCAGATAGTGCCAGTCCACTCGGTCAAATACTTTTTCAGCGTCTGTACTCAATAGTACCAGTGGTTTTTTGATGCCTCTTGCATGTGCAATAAGCTGTAAAACTCTATATATATTGTCCTTGCCCTCTCTGCCTGGAACAAAACCAACCTGATCAGGTGCTATAAGAGTGGGTAGAATGCTTTGAAGCCTTTGGGCTAAGATTTTAGCAAATAGTTTAAGGTCAACATTAAGCAGTGATATGGGTCTATAATTACTACATAAACTAGGATCCTTCCCATCTTTAGGTATGATAGTAATTTGAGCAAGTAGGGTTTGTTTATGGAAAGGCGCACCTGACATAACTGAATTATAGAGTTTAAGGAGATATGGAAGAAGAATATCTGAGTACGTGGAGTATAAAGATGAGCGAATACTAAAATATTCGTGTGCTCGGTACTCGGAACAAATTTTTCCGAATATTCGTATATTCGTACGTAAAAACAAATCCTATTGAAGTCAATGGGAGATACGAATATTTTTGCAGGGGACCAAAGTTCGTTGCAGGCAAGGTTGCCTAAACACCTGAAAACCTCTGACAGTGATGAAAACACAACGTAAATGGATAGGGAAGACCAGGGGAAGCATGCATGGAGCAGGCAGAGACAGTGTAAGGAGCGACATGACCTTGTCCGATAAAGCGTACGCTATTGCTACTGTACGCTACTATACGCTTTACTCTGTACGCTGTTGCGTACGAATTACAGTTTCGCGAATACACGCACGACGCTACGCCACGGCGCAAGTCCTCAGAGGAAGATGGCAGGCAATCGTAGGCGTTCCTCTGCATTCAGCTCTGAGGAGCTGAAATATATAGTTAATAAGATGGACAGGCTGAAGTATGATGGCACCCACCAACACCCGCATCAACAAAAAAAGGAAATTGTGGAGCAGGTGATTCGAGGTCTGCGCCATCATTTTCAAATTGTACGGACCCCAGGCCAGGTCCAACGTAAATGGTCGGATTTGAAGTTAAAGTGCCCAGAGCGGCTGAGTCATATCCGGGAGGAGATACGAGAGGGTGAGTAATAAAATATTTGAAAAGTAAAAACATGTTAAAAAATTAGTTTAGGCCCCATTCACACGACCGTATGAATGGGGCTGTATGTATCCGCAAATTTGCGGATACATACCGCCCCATTCATTTCAATGGGGCCGGGAGCCGAGGCACGGAGCTAGCTCCATGCCGTGGCTCCTTTGCAGCATGCTCTATAGTTGTCCATGCGCACGGACAACTAAAAGCATTTTCAATGGGGCCGCCCGGCATGTGTTCCGAGCGCACGGAACACACGCCCGGCGGCCCCATTGAAAATGCTTATAGTTATCCGTGCGCACAGACAACTATAGAGCATGCTGCAAAGGAGCCATGGCTCCCGGCCCCATAGAAGTCAATGGGGCTGTATCTATCCGCAATTTTGAGGATAGATACGGCCCCATTCACATACGGTAGTGTTAATGAAGCCTTACTGTATTGTATATATACCAGTGCCAATAATGAAAACTGTATAGAAGGACAACATGGGTGTGCGTAGTGCGCTGCAGCAATTTTCTTTCATGCTAGGCCACGCCTCTAACTCCACTCAAACAAGTGAAGGTATATTCTCAGATATGTGACCCTTCACAGTAATTTGCCTTAGGCTACTTTCACATATGTGGCGGTGATCCGGCAGGCTGTTCTGCAGTATCTGTCCTGCCAATTGCCAGTGTTGTGGTCGGATCAGTGCCATCCTCTGTTTTTGTTAAAGGGGCTGGCCGTTCTCCCATTTGTATCAGGCAAATGCACTAGTGTGAAAGAAAGTCCCTTAGATATATGCCCCTTCATAGTTAGCGCTGCCTCCTAAAAGATGTGCTCAATGCAGCAGCTAATGTGTCTGGAGTGGGCGATATAAAATATATTCCCACGATAACGATATTAAGAAATTTATCACAATAAATACCCATTTAGAAGAAATAAAAACACTTGGGCCACAAGGAGAAGACATAATACTGTATGGGGGCCACAAGGAGAAGACATTATACTGTATGGGGGCCACAAGGAGAAGACATTATACTGTATGGGGGCCACAAGGAGAAGACATTATACTGTATTGGGGCAGCCACAAGGAGACATTATACTGTATGGGGGCCACAAGGAGACATTATATTGGACGTCGGGGAAGGTGAACGGACTGCTCCCTGCTTACCGTCACCCGTCTCTGCTTCCTATGGATGCAAAGACAGCTGACCACGGGACATAGCCACCCGTTCCTGGACACAGCCGATAAAATCCTGACTGTCCCGCCAAATCCGGAATGGTTGGGACTGGAGCTATGGTATACTAGTGCATTGTATGTGCTGTATGCCTGTATTCATATTTGTTATGTTTGTACCTGCAGAATGTGACACACAATCTTTTAGTCATTCATTCAAGCCTCCACCCCTCCCAACAAATGCTCCCTCCATCAATTATGCACCCCAGATATTCTACGATGATCCCTTCACATGAAATGCCCACTCCACATCATATTGCCCTCCTCTTACCCATAATATCTTCATAGTAGTATAAAGTGTTAGTATTAAAACGGTCATCATCATAACAATTGTGTATGGATTTATCTTGCAGAGCAGCGTCAACGACGTCACGAACGTCGCCGGCAGCGTGGTGCCCGGATGGCCCCTGAAGGACCTTCTATAATGTGTAAACATATTTAATTTATTTTTAATCCAGGCTATGTGGGAGTGCAGCAGCAGGGATATAAGAGCACTAGTGGTTAGGATTGGAATCCAGCCCCAAACTATTCACATGTATCAACATCAGAATAATACAACTGTTCATTTGAGTTGAATGTAATGCCAGGACTGGTGGTGAACAGACCCCTGAAAAAATTATTTTTGAGAGACTGGTGGTGAACAGACCCCTGAAAACATTATTTTTGAGAGACTGGTGGTGAACAGACCCCTGAAAACATTATGGTTGAAGGCCTGGTGGTGAACAGACCCCTGAAAACATTATTTTTGAGGGACTGGTGGTGAACAGACCCCTGAAAAAATTATTTTTGAGAGACTGGTGGTGAACAGACCCCTGAAAACATTATTTTTGAGGGACTGGTGGTGAACAGACCCCTGAAAACATTATTTTTGAGGGACTGGTGGTGAACAGACCCCTGAAAAAATTATTTTTGAGAGACTGGTGGTGAACAGACCCCTGAAAACATTATTTTTGAGGGACTGGTGGTGAACAGACCCCTGAAAACATTATGGTTGAAGGCCTGGTGGTGAACAGACCCCTGAAAACATTATTTTTGAGAGACTGGTGGTGAACAGACCCCTGAAAACATTATGGTTGAAGGCCTGGTGGTAAACAGACCCCTGAAAACATTATTTTGAGAGACTGGTGGTGAACAGACCCCTGAAAACATTATTTTTGAGGGACTGGTGGTGAACAGACCCCTGAAAACATTATGGTTGAAGGCCTGGTGGTGAACAGACCCCTGAAAACATTATTTTTGAGAGACTGGTGGTGAACAGACCCCTGAAAACATTATGGTTGAAGGCCTGGTGGTGAACAGACCCCTGAAAACATTATTTTTGAGGGACTGGTGGTGAACAGACCCCTGAAAACATTATGGTTGAAGGCCTGGTGGTGAACAGACCCCTGAAAACATTATTTTTGAGGGACTGGTGGTGAACAGACCCCTGAAAAAATTATTTTTGAGAGACTGGTGGTGAACAGACCCCTGAAAACATTATTTTTGAGAGACTGGTGGTGAACAGACCCCTGAAAACATTATGGTTGAAGGCCTGGTGGTGAACAGACCCCTGAAAACATTATTTTTGAGGGACTGGTGGTGAACAGACCCCTGAAAAAATTATTTTTGAGAGACTGGTGGTGAACAGACCCCTGAAAACATTATTTTTGAGGGACTGGTGGTGAACAGACCCCTGAACACATTATGGTTGAAGGCCTGGTGGTGAACAGACCCCTGAAAACATTATTTTTGAGGGACTGGTGGTGAACAGACCCCTGAAAAAATTATTTTTGAGAGACTGGTGGTGAACAGACCCCTGAAAACATTATTTTTGAGGGACTGGTGGTGAACAGACCCCTGAAAACATTATGGTTGAAGGCCTGGTGGTGAACAGACCCCTGAAAACATTATGGTTGAAGGCCTGGTGGTGAACAGACCCCTGAAAACATTATTTTTGAGGGACTGGTGGTGAACAGACCCCTGAAAAAATTATTTTTGAGAGACTGGTGGTGAACAGACCCCTGAAAACATTATTTTTGAGGGACTGGTGCGTGAACAGACCCCTGAAAACATTATGGTTGAAGGCCTGGTGGTGAACAGACCCCTGAAAACATTATTTTGAGGAACTGGTGGTGAAAGACCCCTGAAAACATTATGGTTGAAGGCTGGTGGTGAACAGACCCCTGAAAACATTATTTTGAGGCCTGGTGGTGAACAGACCCTGAAAAAATTATTTTTGAGAGACTGGTGTGTGAACAGACCCCTGAAAATTATTTGAGGACTGTGGAACAGACCCGAAACTATTTGAAGGGACTGGTGGTGAACAGACCCCTGAAAACATTATTTTTGAGAGACTGGTGGTGAACAGACCCTGAAAACATTATGTTGAAGCCTGGTGGTGAACAGACCCTCTGAAAACATTATTTTTTAGGGACTGGTGGTGACAGACCCCTGAAAAAATTATTTTTGAGAGACTGGTGGTGACAGACCCCTGGAAAACATTATTTGTAAGGGACTGGTGGTGAACAGACCCTGAAAACATTATTTTTGAGAGACTGGTGTGAACAGACCCCTGAAAACATTATGGTTGAAGGCCTGGTGGTGAACAGACCCCTGAAAACATTATTTTTGAGGGACTGGTGGTGAACAGACCCCTGAAAAAATTATTTTTGAGAGACTGGTGGTGAACAGACCCCTGAAAACATTATTTGTAAGGGACTGGTGGTGAACAGACCCCTGAAAACATTATTTTTGAGAGACTGGTGGTGAACAGACCCCTGAAAACATTATGGTTGAAGGCCCTGGTGGTGAACAGACCCCTGAAAACATTATTTATAAGGGACTGGTGGTGAACAGACCCCTGAAAACATTATTTTTGAGGGACTGGTGGTGAACAGACCCCTGAAAAAATTATTTTTTAGTGTCTGTAGCTGACCCTCCTAAAACATTGATTGGAGAGAGGGCCTGTAGGTGTCCATCTGTAAACATAGTTTGAAAAGAGAGCCAGTAGGCCCTCTGAAAAGTTGCCTGTTGGCTCAGCGTTTGTGTATGAATAGAAGGAGGATAGGATACATTAACAATTTTCATGTTGAGCTGCTTTGCCCCGGTGGAGATTTGAATTCCGGTGAAATCCAAGCTTTATTCATTTTAATAATCGTCAGCCTGTCAGCGCTGTCAGTTGACAGGCGTGTACGCTTATCAGTGATGATGCCACCAGCTGCACTGAAGACCCGCTCTGACAACACGCTAGCGGCAGGGCAGGCCAGCACCTCCAAGGCGTACAGCGCCAGTTCGGGCCACGTGTCCAGATTCGAAACCCAGTAGTTGTATGGAGCAGAGTGATCGCTACTGACGTTGGTATGGTCAGCTAGGTACTCCCTCACCATCTTTCTGAACAGCTCCCCCCTACTCTGCCTAGACTGGGGACTGGTGACATAGTCTTGCTGGGGTGCCATAAAACTGGCAAAGGCCTTGGAGAGTGTTCCCCTGCCAGTGCTTGACAAGCTGCCTGCTCCCCTCCTCTCCCCAGCTAGTTGGCCCACAGAACTACGTCCTCTGCCGCTAGCGGTGTCAGATGGGAAGGATAGTTTCAGCTTGTGCACCAGGGCCTGTTGATATTGATTCACTCTCATACTCCTCTCCTCTACAGGAATGAGAGTTGAAAAGTTCTGCTTGTACCGGGGGTCCAGGAGGGTGAACACCCAGTAATCGGTGTTGTCCAAAATGCTTCTAACGCGAGGGTCACGGGAAAGGCAGCCTAACATGAAGTCAGCCATGTGTGCAAGAGTCCCAACACGCAAGAATTCCCTTTCCTCAATAGGCTGACTCTCCATTTCCTCCTCCTCCAACTCCTCCTCTTCAGCCCATACACGCTGAACAGATAAGAAGGAATGAGCATTGGTACCCTCTTCAGTCTCGCCAACAGTCTCCTCCTCTTCTTCCTCTTCCTCCTCATTCTCCTCCTCCTCTTCCAATACGTGCTGAGAAACAGATCGGAGGGTGGTCTGGCTATCCAGCAACGTATCTTCTTCCCACATCTCCTGTGACAAGCGCAAAGCCTCTGACTTCATGCTGAGGAGTGACTTTTTCAGCAGACATAGCAGAGGGATGGTGACGCTGATAATGGCGGCATCACCGCTGACCATCTGTGTTGACTCCTCAAAGTTGCTTAACACCTGACAGATATCAGACATCCACGTCCACTCCTCATTGTAGACTTGAGGAACCTGACTACCAGTTCTGGTGGAAGTTGACATCTGGCAGTCTACAATGGCTCGGCGCTGCTGGTAAACTCTGGATAACATGTTTAATGTTGAATTCCATCTCGTGGGCACGTCGCACAACAGTCGGTGAGCGGGCAGTTGTAGGCGGCGCTGCGCTGCCCTGAGAGTGGCAGCATCTGTGGTCGACTTGCGGAAATGCGCACAGATGCGGCGCACCTTGGTGAGCAAATCAGACAGATTGGGGTATGTCTTCAGGAAACGCTGAACTATTAGATTGAACACGTGGGCCAGGCATGGCACATGTGTCAGTCTGCCAAGTTGCAGAGCTGCCACCAGGTTACGCCCGTTGTCACACACAACCATGCCTGCCTTGAGGTTCAGCGGTGCCAGCCACAGATTGGTCTGCGCCGTGATGCCCTGTAATAGCTCTTGGGCGGTGTGCCTTTTATCACCTAGGCTCAGCAGTTTGAGCACCGCCTGCTGGCGCTTACCCACGGCACTGCTGCTGTGCCTAGAGCTACCGACTGAAGGCGCCGTGCCCACGGATGGTAATTCGGAGGAGGAGGTGGAGGAGGGGTGGGAGGATGAGGTAAAGTATGTCTGAGAGACCGTGACCGAGGTAGGCCCCGCAATCCTCGGTGTGGGCAGCACATGAGCGGCCCCAGGGTCAGACTCGGTACCAGCCTCCACCAAGTTAACCCAATGTGCCGTCAGGGAGATATAGTGTCCCTGCCCGCCAGCACTTGTCCACGTGTCTGTGGTTAGGTGGACCTTCTCACTAGCCGCGTTGGTCAGGGCACGGATGATGTTCTCTGACACGTGCTGATGTAGGGCGGGGATGGCAACACGTGAAAAATAGTGGCGGCTGGGGACCAAATAACGGGGGGCTGCCACCTCCATGAGGTTGCGAAAGGCCTCAGTCTCTACCAGCCTATAGGGCAGCATCTCCAGGCTCAATAGCTTGCTGATTTGCACATTTAAGCCTTGTGCATGGGGGTGGATGGCTGCATACTTGCGCTTGCGTTCAAAAGTCTGCTCTAGTGACAACTGAACACTAGCACTGCGCTTGGACACATGATTGGAGGTGGTGGAAGGATATGGATTTGTAGGGGTCATTGCAGGGCTGGAGGCTGGAGTGTCTTGGCTGGGGGCTAATAGGTCACTTACAGCATGTGACACAGGGGCTGCAGCAGCAGTGTCACAATCACCAGCTGACTGTAGTGCCAACCACTTTGTGGGGTGTTTATTTTCTAAATGCTTGCGCATGCTAGTAGTGGTGAGGTTCTTTATGTTTACTCCCCTGCTTATTTTGGTGTGGCACAGTTTGCACAGTGCTACCCGCCGATCACCCACTTCATCGCTAAAATATTTCCAAACCACAGAAACTCGATGTTTTCGCACTGGAGCATGACCACTTGGGGGAATAGTAGCTCGGGCCCTGCTTCTCCCTCGGCCCAGCCCACTACCTATCCCAAGCGGATGTGGTGCTGAAGCTGATGCTACCTCACTCTCTGAACCACTTTCTTGGTGTGCCTCATCCGTCCAAGTTGGATCTGTCCCCTCATCATCAGCCAGCTCCTCCTCGGAGTCCACACTCTGACTGAATGCCCTGCCAGCTACCTCACCCCTGACACCTGTGTCTGGTCATCATCCACCCCCTCCTCAAATGCAACAGATAAATCCCTGCCCTTATCACCCTGAGACTGCACCAGGTCTTGTGAATCAGGGCAGAGAATCTCCTCCGGTAGAAGATCAGGGATGGGTTCACTGTATAGTTCCAGTGAATAAGGCTGGGGAGAAGGAGGGCGAGGTGGAGGATTGACAGGTCCACTCCATGGGCTATCATGGCTGGAAGACGGGGCAGTGGACGTCTGGCTGGACGTGCTCTCCGCCATCCATTTCTGCACACTCTCTTGTTTGTGGGGGTCTGTTAAAGTTGTACCCTGTGGCCCTGCAAGCTTTCGCAGAAAATCAGCCATTTTAAAATGCTGTCTTTTAACAGCTCCCACAGCAGCAGGCACAGTGTCACCCTGCACACTACCACGGGCACCGCCTCTGTTCACCACACCAGTTTACCCCCACGTCTCCCACCTCTACCCTTGCCCCTGGTGTTTTCCATTATCTCTCTCAAAAAAAAAAAAAAAAAAAAAAAATATATATATATATATATATATATATATATATATATATATATATTATTTATATATATATTTTTTTATTTTTATATATATATATATATATATATATATATATATATATATGAATATATATATATATTTCTCTCTATATATATATTTATATATATGTCGCTCTCTTTATATAGATATATATATATATATATCTCTATGTATCTCTTTTTATCTCTATTTATATATATATATCTTATATATCTTAGATATATATATATCGATCTAGTTTAGTTTATTTAGATATGAATATATATATATATATATATATATTTCTCTCTCTCTCTCTATATATATATATATATATTTATATATATATCGCTCTCTTTATATATATATCTCTATATATCTCTATCTATATATATATATATATATATATATATATATATATATATATATATATATATATATCTTATATATCTTAGATATATATCTATCTAGTTTAGTTTATTTAGATATGAATATATATATATATATATATATATATATATATATATATATATATACACGCAAAGAATAAGTGAAGAAGAGTCTTTAAAAAGACTTTTGGGTTCTCAAATGCAGTTCCCTGCCTAATATAAACGATAAATCGCTAATATATAACACTTCTCTCTATCCCTATCTCACGAATCAGTCTTTCCCTCTCCTAAAACCACTACTGTCTGAGCCGAGCCAGGGGCGTTCGCATCTATATATATTCGTACGTCACCTATTGAATGCAGCCAATCATTCGTAGATACGTAGAAAAGGTAGAAGGTCATGGCGGGAGGTCCCCCAGGCTTCCCTGCATGTTTATTGGCGAAGAAATAGGCACTAAACTTGCAAGGAGGAGTTAAAAAAAAACACGAGTCTCGCACGATATTCGTACGAATAACGAATATTCACGAGTATGCAAATATTCGTGCGAATAACGAATATTTACAAATATATTCGCTCATCTCTAGTGGAGTAGTAATGTGTAGACAGTCCATCTGGACCAGGGCACTTATTCTTAGGGGAGGATGTGATTACCTCTACAATTTCCCGCGAGGAGATTGGGGAGCATAACTTTTGAGACTGTGCATCAGTAATTTGAGGGAGAGATAGGGAAGAGAGAAAAGTCTTGATCAGACCATTTCTACTCTGGAGGTCTATTTCCTGCGGGTTCGGATTAATGTTATATAATTGAGAGTAATAAGAACAAAATTCCTTCGCAATCGCTTTGGTGTCATACACCGATGAGCCTGAGGAGTCCTTGAGACTAGCTATGAAGGATTTATCTTTCCTTCTCTTTATTTGTGCAAGCATAAATCTTGTTGGTTTGTCACCGTGTGCATAGTGTTTATATTTAGCAAAAAGATAAGCTTTCGCTGAGTGAAGGTTTAAAATATTCTTAAGCTCATCTCTCAGAGAGTATAGCTCCGTTAGGTGGGAAGCTAGTAAAGATTTCTTATGCTGACACTCCAGTCAGGCTATTTTCTGTTGTAGCTCGGAAATTTTTTTGTTCCTTTCCTTGTAGACATAAGCCGAGAGGGATATGAATTCCCCTCGGATATGTGCCTTATGCGCTTCCCAGACTGTCTGCACCGAAACCTCTCCATTGTCGTTCATTAAAAAAACTCCTTAAGCTTCTGTATCATTTTCTGGACATTCTTCTGTGGTTTTAAGAGCAAGTCATTCAACCTCCAGTTCCTTGCAGGGGGAATTGTTTGTGGGATGGTATATATCACTTCCTCTAGAGAGTGGTCAGAAAAAACTTGTGTCTTAATATCAGATGAGATGCAGTTCTGAATATGCATATAAGGAAGGAAAATGTAATCAAGTCTTTGGTATGAATTATGGGGGGTGGAGTAGTGTATGTAATATTTGACTGAAGGGTGCAGGGTCTGCCAAATATCAGCTAGTTTTAAAGAATGTAATAATCTTTTTAACTTCGCTAAAGCTTTGTGGCTAACAGTGGATTTCCCATTAGAGGTGTCAATCATAGGATTAAGCGTCACATTCAGGTTACCTCCCAATATTAGAGTTTCCTCACTAAAACCAGATAGCTTTTTCAGGGTAGTGAGAAGCCAGGGTACTTGATCTCTATTTGGCACATATATGTTCCCAATCGTGTAGATGGAATTTTTAATTTCCCCTTTAATAAATATATAGCGAGTCAATTACTCTATCTAGAAGCTTAAAAGAAGTGTGTTTGCTAATTCCAATACTGACCCCTTTCGAGGCGCTGCTCTCTGATCCAGAGTGGAACAATTGAGAGTAAAACCTTCTGTTCATGATAGGAATTTTTAAAAAAAAAAATGCGTCTCTTGTGGTAAGCACACATCTGCTTTAATTTTCTTAAAGAAGTAAAGATTGTAGGATACAATTTTAACAGAAGCCATAATGGTACCTGAGGAAGGGTAGCGCCAAGAGCTTGAGTGCAGCCGCCAGGAAGCTCGCATCACCTGGAGGGGGGGAGACTAGGAAAGAGGAGGGAGGGGCATAATGATAACTGTAAATAGAACAGATACATACAGTCAGATACATAAACAGATAAGCATACCAATCAATACTCATAAACCAAATAGTATAAATGAGGACTAACAGATGCCTCATCATAAACTAAAGGTGGACAGCCAATAAAACTTTGGTCGTCGAGAACCAGTCTATTAGTATTAAAATAAGAAATGTAAATGGTCAAAATATGGACAACACCAGGGATGAAGTAAAGGAGATAGTAAAGAGCGAAAGAAAGAGCTAAAGGGATAGCGAAAATTTAGAGATAGTAGAGGGGAGTGATGTCATAAATATGTCTGAGATACCGAGTCATCCCAGCTTCTGATAAAGTAGGCGAAAGTGAAAGGGAGGAGTTTATCAAGACAGGAAAGAAGGAATAAAAGAGGCTGTAGGGCACAGCGGAAATGCAGAGATAGAATAGAAGAACCCTGGGCCACTAGTAGGTGCATGAGCAATAAACCACTAGGGATAATAGTGGGATAATATAAGGGAGTAATTTATAGTAATTTATAGAAGAAAGTAAAGAAAGAATAAAAGAATCTAAAAGAGTTCAGCGGAAAATTTAGAGATGGTGTGGTAAAGAGGATAAATAGGAGGTCAAAAGTGCAGGGACACCTTAGTGTCAAAGTGAGAAATTATGAAGGGAGGAGTGTAAGAAGATAGTAAAGGATTAATCAAGCTGAAAGAGATCAGCAGAAATGTAGAGAAAGAATATTAGAGGAGTCTCTATCAAATACAGTACAGTATTTTCAAATCAATAACAAAAACAATCAAAAGCCATCTACGGCTAAAGCTGAGAAGGATGTAAGATGTAATCTGAGTAAGAAGAATAAAGTTCAAATTAAAGAGCACAGTATAAACAAGAAAACCACTTTCCCCCAAGGGAACAGTTCAGGTGTTGTCAGCAATGATGGCCTTAGGAGTCAGGCAACCTTTCCTGTGGGATTTTGCATTCCGACCACGTGTGACTTCTTCCCAAGGGGTCGGGGGTGTCATTTGTGGTAGGTTGGCAAGATCTGTCACAGTGGCCCAATCAGGGATCTGTAAATCTGAAAGTTCCAATGCGGTGTATACCTCTGGAAGATCTGCGGCGGATCGGATCAGGAATCTTCTTCTTCCATGCATGAACATCAGTCCAAAAGGGAACTTCCAGCTATATTGGATGCCTTTCGCCCTGAGAGCTTCCGTCTTACCGGTTTAAGGATTCTCCTTTTTTGTAGTGTTTGAGGGGAGAGGTCTTGATAGATATTAATTTGGGCATCCTCATACTCTAGTTGTGTGGTGGATCTAGTGGATTGAAGAATCTCCTCTTTCACAGAATAATTCAGAAGGCGACAAATCACATCCCTGGGGGGTTCAGAATCTTTAGGTTTCCTCCTGAGGGATCTGTGGACTCTCTCAATGATTATTTCTCCAGTATATGAGTCCCCCAAAGCAGTGCGGAAGATCTGAAGTACAGTAGCTTGTAAGTCTGCGTTGTTTACTGTTTCAGGCAGGCCTTTGATTCTTAAGTTATTTCTGCGGCCTCTGTTTTCCTGGTCTTCTAGTGCATCAAATGCCACATTTAGGTAACTTTGACAAGAAGACATACTTGCTGAAACAGCCATGCTGAAATTACAGACATTGACATGTGCAGATTCCAGTTGCTCTACTCTCGTTCCTATATGTTTCACATCTTGCTTTATATCTTGCAAATCTTTAGAGAGAGGATCCAGAGCTTTCGCAAGAGCTTTATCTAAGGATTTTTGCAAGAAAGAGCGAGATATTGGGAGAGTGTCTTGCTGAAACGGAATCTCCATCTCGCTATCAGATTCTGCCCCAGTGTCCATAGAGGCCATAGGGAGTGCATTCTTGAATGGAGTAACTAGCTTATGGGCAACAGCTCCCATGCCTGATTTCTTCATATATTTATCCATCTCTCCTTTTGAGTTGGAAGTTTTAAGATTGTTGTTACAGATCTTGACCATTTTATTGGTAGCTGAGAAAAACTGTGCCCCGATTAGCCTATGTCAGCTTTACATATAGGCTGTAGTATGTAGATAGGTATTGAAGTATTGCTTAGAAAGTGAACATTGACATTTCAGCAGGTTCCCAATGATGTAATCAGAGTAAATATAGTCTGAGTAAATATAGTGTTATTACTTACAGAGGCCGGATTCCCAGAGGCCTCAGCTATGTTAACTCTCAGAGTCTGTGGGGTGACAACACTATGTAGGCCTTGGCGTTATATAACAGTGGCGCCTCCACGTGGGTCCGCTCTTTCCCCCCGGAGGAAGACAGACAGTCAAGTCCGGCCTCAGGGCAAGGCTAAGTGTGGCAAATTCGGATCACTGCCTAAAGCGGGTCCTTACCAGATCTAGCAGGTGATCTGCAGCCCAGCAGCAGGTCCGTGCAGCGCGGCGGTGTGGTGCAGACCTCGTGGGCCCGTCAGATGTCATCAGCGGGCACCAACGGCGCTCGGAGTCTCGGAGTCACCGGGTGGCAGGTCTTGAGGTAAGGGGGGGGACTGCCTCGGCTCCTTCTGGTTGCGGTTGTTTCAGGAGGCTGCAGACTCCGAGCGCCGCTCTCATAAGCCGATGCAGGCCTCCCCGCCGAGTAGGCCTCAAATGCTAACGCCGGCGCCGCTCCCTTTCCAGGGGCCACAAAGGTACCAAAGGTCTAAGTGCAGAGGTATGGTTCTGACCCGTTCTGTGTGTTTTAAAGCAGCTATCACCATAGATGGCCAAAGATTCTCCAAGATTCCCAGAGAGCTCTCTGAAGTACGTCCTCACCTATCCGCGGCTAGCCACGCTCCCCCCGACACCCATAATATCTTAATAGTAGTATGTGTTAGTATTAAAAAGAGTCATCATCTAACAATTATGAACATTTTTATGTTGCAGAGCACCGTCAACTACGGCGTTACCTCCGTCGAGGCAGGACGGCCCCTGAAGTACCTGCAGCCTCTATTAAGTGTAAAACATATTTAATTTATTTTTCATCCAAGCTACGTGGGAGTGCAGCTGCAGTAAGAGCACTAGTGGTTAGGAACGGGATCCTCCAGCCCAAAACTATTCCCATGTAGCTACAAGTGTTCATTAGAGTTGAATGTAAGGCTACTTCTACATTAGCGGCAGCCCGGATCCAGCGGGTGAAGGGTCCCCCCGGATCCGTGCTGCCGCAGGTACACGTGTGGGGCCGGAACCGCGCTCTGGCCCAAATTCACTGTAATGAGGGTGGGCCGCGGATCCGACCACAGCACGTTAACCCCTGCTGAGAGGCAGCCGGAGCAAAAATACAATATGTAACTGTTGTATTTTTGCTCTGGCTGGCTCTCAGCAGGGGTTAATGTGCTGAGGCCGGATTCGCGGCCCGCCCCCATTACAGTGAATTTGGGCTAGAGCGTGGTTCCGGCCCCACACATGTACCTGCTGCAGCGCACATCCGGAGGGACCCTTCACCCGCCGGATCTGGGCTGCCGCTAGTGTACAAGTAGCCTTAGGCCATTATTTCATGATTTTTGACAGCTGCTCCACCACAGAGGAGCCGCTCTCACCGTCCTCCACCCCAGCGAGAGAGGACCCCACCTGCCCCCTCCAACACCACCAGCCCAGCTACCAGAGGTAGAAGGTAGGTAAAAAAAAAAGTGTAATGGGTGGACCTTCTGTCTTCAAAATATGAGCTAAATGTATGTTTTATCTTTGGTAGCTCCAACCGACAGGGAGCAGTTTTCCCCTGCACCATGGGAAGACCACGCCATATGGGTGTCCAGTAAGTACTACAAAAGGCTCAGTCAGTACAGCATACATGTCACAGAATAAGTCGCTCCAGTACATTAAAGTTTAGATTTTTTTTGTGGGACAACCACTGTAACTCGATCATACAAACTAAGTACATAACTGTTTCCACCCCTACAGACATCCCCACTGACTTCGAAGTGGAGGCCGGATTACGGCGCCTTGGCTCCAGGCTCCACGTTGCCTCCTGGCTCATTCGTGGCCTGCAGCTCGAGCTGCAGGACATGATGGCCCGACATCGGCAAAGGCCGGCGTAATCTTGTTTTTTTGTTCCTTTCGTTTGTTTAATATATTATTTATTTGTTAAAAAGAAGTTTTTATTTATTACTAAAATATTCTTGAAAAACCTGTGTTTTGAGTGTTTTGTTAAACCTTTAACACCTTCCTGATCCTGACATAGTGTGAAGAAGACAGAGTTTTTTTCCCACGGCCATTTTCCCATATTAATGAATACAGCGGTGTCTGCCGGCCGAAGTATTACTACATTACACACATTCCTGTTCACTGATTACAATTGACAGACAGAAAAATAAAAAAGGCTTGGCTTGTTTGGGCAACAAGCCTGTACATTCTACCTTAACATAGGCAGTGAAAATTATATATGTGCTTTTCATGGCTGCCCCGGCCAGTAGTAGTAGGGGACGGGGTATATCAGCATGCAGTGATAGGTAAAATAAATACAACAGACTGCAGTGGTGTATAACAATGTCCGCTAATATAACTTGTATGGGAGGCAGTGTAAAAAAAATGTATTTATTTTTTTTAAATATATATAACACATATATATATATATATTTTTTTGGAGGGTGGGGACTAAAGGCTGAGGCTCCAAAACAAACTTAACAATACTAAATAGAACTATTAGTAACGTTAACTAACAACAGCTACTCTCCTACTAGACGTAGGAAAACGGAGGTGGAGGTAGACAACAGTGTTCGGTTTTAAAATAGGGTTTTGCAGACTTTGGGTTCGCACAGCCCATGACATGACACAAGACATTTGGCTGTAAAATTATGGCCCGGCTGACAGCAACAGTGGGAAGACACTCAGACTATTCTGCCCTGCAAGGCCTGATCTAATCACCACCAACATCAGCAAGAGGAGTATGAAATTCGGATGTAATCCAGCCTTTATTCATTTTTATAAAGGTATTTTTTTGAACACTGCCCGGTGATATACTATATTTGGGGTCTCGCTAGTTCTCAGGGAAGCACTAGCCCTGGGCCTAACTCGCCTCTGCCCTCTGTTGCTGCCACTATTAGTACCACACATCAGATTCATCATCAGACTCCTCCACAACACATTTTTCGGAATGCAAATTAGGCTGTTCCCCACCAACTGACAATTCCGGGCAGTCAAAACTCTGACTGACCTCTAAGAAATCCTCAGGGAGGCTGTCCTCTATAACCGCCGGATTATAAGATGGGCTTCGGTGGCATTTTTTTTTTTTTAGAAATTGCAGAAGGGACACCACTAGGAGGGAATACTGAAGCCCGAGAGGTGGCAGAAAATGATGGGGTTTGCTTGAGTGGAATGGTGGAGCAGGACGAGTCTGACCCCTGGCTACATATGGATACTGTATCAGCAGATGACAGCAGATCATCCGGCTGTGATTTTGATGAGTGTGCCATCCACTCCACTACCTCATCAACTTTCTCCTCCAATACAATTTTGCGCCTTGGTGGGTTAACCTGGTGGAACACTGGCCAAGTATTGCGAATTCTACAAGTAGAAGCTCCGGCTACAGGTCCTTTGGCACTGCTGCCCTGTGCCACCTTCTCCTTTTTTTTGGAGCTCGAGGTCTGGCTGGAACTGGACCCCTTTTGCTTATCCATTCCAGACATTTTTCAATTCACTCTGTGGCCCTGCAGCTGGTCTTTGTCCCTGTATCTCACTGTCTCTCCCTGTCTCTCCCTATCTCTCCCTGTCTCTCTCTCCCTGCTTGATTAAATACTAGCCCTGAACTGGCCCTGCAATCGCCCTGCAGTATCCCTGATATGTGTAAAATGGATTCCCAGAGCTATTATATCAAATTTTCACAAAACAGGTCTCAGATCTTCACACACAATGCTTCTGCTCGTCTCAGCAGTCGCAGCAGAAGTGATGCGTCACTGGCTTACCGAGCCTGAGCCAATCAGAGCAAGCCCTGCCCACTAGGTCAGGTGACCGTTTTCTTCCCGGGCTTTTGTGCACGATAAACAAACTAACAGTAAAAGTTCGCTAATGAATTGAATTCGTGTGCAACAGCATATACAGTAACTTATACGTAGCAATAGCGTATAATTTATAGGATGTAGCGAATGCATACAAAGCCAAAGCGAATCACCTAATATTTGGATTCGCTTCACAGCTAAAAATTCCCAAGATTTGATATGAATCAACGAATCGACGAATTGATTCGCTCATCTCTAATCACAAGACATTCAAATTTCAAAAATTATGAATTTTTCCACATTTTCTGTAAATTTTGGATTTTTTAATAAATAAAGGTGAAAGATATTGACTCAAATTTACCACTAACATGAAGTACAATATGTCACGAGAAAACAATATCAGAATCGCTTAGATAAGTAAAAGCTTTCCAGAGTTATTACCGCATAAAATGAAACATGTCAGATTTGAAAAATGTAGCTTGGTCCTTAAAGGGGTTGTCCAAGTTATGGAAAAAAAATATATAGCACTGTAAATCTAATGGGCAGCAATATATAACTAAGTTCAGCAAGTTTTAGGCAAAAAAAATCTATATTTCCTCATTTCCCTGGTTCTCTTCTGGCCTTTGTTTACATGAAGTAATAACAATCTCTGACCCTCCCCCCTTCTCTGCAAAGGCAGTGAATATAAGTGCTGTGAGCACATGTCTGCCTGCTGGGATACTCAACAGCATGTTGTTTGTGTAGGACTACAAGTCCCAGCTGTACAATGACACTGCTGATAAACACAGGAAATTCTCCCTACCTGTTCTTGTACAATTCCTCTATAGCTCCTTGCCCAGCATTTGTCTCCTCTCACTGCTGCAGCTACTATTTGTTGTAAAGCCTTGAGCCCTCAGTGTGTTCTGGCTGAAGGGGTTAATGTTTTATCTGAAGGAATCCAGGGAGAGAGCAGATAGCAGGAGCCCGGCAAAGAAAGGGGGCGTGGCCAGTGACGTCTCGTGTACAGACTGTTATCTGAACTCTGAGGCTTGTACACGAAACATTACAGACCAGGGAGATAAGGTGACACCACAGGTCATGTGACCCTCAGTCAACTCTGAGAAACCAGCAGCTTTAGAAACACAAAGTATATGGGAAAGTTGTTATACCTGACAAGTTAGAAACATATAAAGAACAAAAAAAAATAACTCGGACAACCCCTTTAAGGTGAAAACTGGCTGTGTCTTGAAGGGGTTAAACAATTATACCCCCCATTTCTCCAACTACTACCTGAAACTGCACTGTTACTGATAAAGGTAGACTCTTTCCCAAGTTCTATTAGAACTATTATCTGCTACCTTGTACATTCAGCTAAATTAGTCATAGCAAGACACTGGAAATCTACAGAAATACATTCCTTATTGGAGGTTAAAACCATAGTACACAATAACTATACAGTAGGTTTGAAAAGGTCCTAGTACAAAAGTCCGGCTCCATCAAAACATTCAATCTGAAATGGTCTAGATGGGTACAAATTCATCCAGCTTTATTAGACTCATGACTATAATCAGGTTTCAACTGATACTATCATGATGCAATACCTAATAGATATCCATACTTTCAACACATGGTAACATTAACTGTGTGCTAACATGTGAATGCCTGCCTCTCTTCTTTTTCTTTTTCTTATTCTTCTTTTTAATTTTTATCAGGTTATATTGTTATAACTGTTTATGTACTTACTATGTGGCATTAGTTGGACACTACATGTCATTCACCTTAGCTTGGAACTCGCAGCTTTGTCAAGCAGCGACATAACCTTGTTTGTATGCTTCCATTTGACTGCTTATATTTGGCGTTGAAAATACTCCTTGATTTATTGTATCTTTGCTTATTTGATAATAACTGTATTGTTATCTCTTATATAAAACCCAATAAAAAACTGTTTAAAAAAAAAAAAGAAATTATGAGCTCACCGTACATCACATAAATAAACCGTTTACCCTTGGACTGAGGCAGACTTTCTCCTGGCCTTCTTTTGCATGCAGGAAGCAGGGAAAATGAGATACAGAGAAACCCTAGTAGGTACCAAATAATGGTGCTATGTTTGGTCTCGAATTGCACGCAGAACCCAGGCGGATCTATGGTCCCAGAACCATCTCCCTAGGACCTTCAGTGAGGAGCTATGATCCATAATGGGTTTTTGTGGATTTTTTACCAGGACCCGGCGTGACCGACTAAGGATTAAAATGCCTGTGCAGGGCAGAGGCCATTGTCTTGCTCTGAAGGGGGTCACATTGTTTAATGTGTTTGGTGGGCCCATGGAAAACCTGTTGACGTCACTGCCTATAGCATTCATCATCATAACCAAAGGATTACTCATCTACCCGGTAAGTGACTATTTTATCTGTTAACTCTGTTTGCACCATATCATCTGTATTTGCACATCTGACCATTGTGTATATCTGTGTGTATATAGTGTTGTGTCTACTGCGCCCTTAAGACAATAGTAACATAGTAACATAGTAACATAGTTTATAAGGCCAAAAAAAGACATCTGTCCATCCAGTTCGGCCTGTTTTCCTACAAGTTGATCCAGAGGAAGGCAAAAAAACCCTGTGAGGTAGAAGCCAGTTTTCCCCACTTTAGGGGAAAAAAATTCCTTCCCGACTCCAATCAGGCAATCAGAATTACTCCCTGGATCAACAACCCCTCTCTAGTAACTATAACCTGTAATATTATTACCCTCCAAAAATACATCCAGGCCCCTCTTGAACTCTTTTAGTGAACTTACCATCACCACCTCCTCAAGCAGAGAGTTCCATAGTCTTACTGCTCTTACCGTAAAGAATCCTCTTCTATGTTTGTGTACAAACCTTCTTTCCTCCAGACGCAGAGGATGGCCCCTCGTCACAGTCACAGTCCTGGGGATAAATAGATCGTGGGAGAGATCTCTGTACTGACCTCTGATATATTTATACATAGTTATTAGATCTCCCCTCAGTCGTCTTTTTTCTAAAGTGAATAAGCCTAAATTTGATAATCTTTCTGGGTACTGTAGTCCACCCATTCCAGTTATTACTTTAGTAATAACTGGAATATATAAGTTAAATATAAAGTTAAATATATAAGTTAATCTTGCTGTGTTCTGTATCTCAATCACAAATCCCCATGTCTGTGTTTCAGCATAATGTTATAAGCTATCTGGGGTTGGTTCCTGACCCAATATAATCCCGTTAATGGATTGGGCTTATATCTAACGAGAAACTGGTGGCAGTCTACCGGGTTGGCAGGGCTCTGTTCCACTGGGGCAGTGAAAGGACACTTTTAGCTTGTCAGGATTGTGAGCGAGTGTGGTGTCACACCAAAGGTAGCATGGACCACCCTCTCACACTCCCTGTGCCTCCCTGTGCCCATGAGGACAGGAGGTGTCTGTGTACACTGTGCCAAGCTGACCTTATGTTCTCCCAGGGAGGGAGTAACACCATGTCTTGATAACTAGTGATGAAACTGTTCCACATGATTCCAACTAGAGATGAGCGAATCTATTTGCCGCTTCGTAGATTCAATGCGAATCTTGGAAATTTTCCACTGCTAAGCGAATCAGGATTTTTTTGAGATTCACTTCGTTAGATTCGAAAATGTTCTTAAAGCTTTCTAAGCATTCGCTACCTACTTGTCTGATAAATTGTACGCTAATGCTACGTATAAGTTACTTTATATGCTGATGCATACAAATTCAGTTAATTAGCAAACTTTTACTGTTAGTTCGTTATTCGTGCAGCAAAAAGCCCGGCATCGCCAAGTGTGTGGCCAGGAAGCAGGTTTACGCCACAAGTAATCCAACAGTGTGCAAACTGAATTGTCACCTGACCAAGTTGCTGGCTGTGCAGTCTCTGCCGTTGACTGCACAGCTTTTAGGGAGCTAATGGCTTTGCTAAGCCACGCTGGCAGATCCCTGGCCGGGATTACTTCTCAAACAAAGCTATCCCCTTACGGATAGCGAGTGCTTATGGCCAGGGGCAATACATGTCCTTTATGGCCCACTGGCTGAATGTATTTAGTGGCAGCGAGGCAGGAACCCCCCAGCAACTGGGCCTACTGCTTTTGGCACCTCCATGCGCTTTCCAGCCAGGATTGCAGCAGGCCACCCAACAACTATCCGCTTCCATTTCCACGGAATTCCACGCTTCATATGTTGCAGCGGCTCCTTGAGCAGCGTAGAGCAGTGGATGATTTTGTCCAGCAGCATCTTTGACCATAGGGAACAGGTGCGGCTTTGATTTCAGTGGAGGCTGTTCCAAGATGCCTGCACTGTTCTAACGCCCTTTGAAGAAGCCACTAAATTGGTCAGCCGGGACAGCCGTGGAGTGAACAACATTGTTTCACTAATATTTGTCCTGGAAAAGACACTGACGCTCATGCAGCAGGGGGCAATAAGGGAAGGAAATCCTGGACATCTCTCTGCACGCCATGCTATCACTGTAGGGGAGCCCCAACGCCAAAGTTCCCTTGCGGTGCAGGATGAGGATAAGGAGCTTCAGGTAGAGGCGGAGGAGTATTTTAATGATGATGATGACCAGGAGGAGGAGAAAGAGGAGACACAGCTGGAGAATCTAGAGCAGGGGCGTACATAGAAATCATTGGGACCCATAACAAGAATCTGAATTGGGCCCCCTAACTCCGCCCAGTACCCACCCCTGGCCCATCCCACCTCCTGCACTGGCTCCTCCCCTGCCACACCCCCATGTGCAGCAAAGGGAACGCCGTAGGAATAAAACCTGTAATAAGGTGGAGGAATTGCATTTTTTTCCAATTTGGAGTGTTGACTGCAGTCCTATGTAAAACCACAGATAACACTAGTGCTGATAATGTAGTAGTGTTACCTGCAGTCCTATGTAAAACCACAGATAACACTAGTACTGATAATGTAGTAGTGTTACCTGCAGTCCTATGTAAAACCACAGAGAAAACAAATATAGATCATGTGGTAGTGTTACCTGCAGTCCTATTTAAAACTACAGATACCACTAGTGTAGATAATGTGGTATTGTTACCTGCAGTCCTATGTAAAACCACAGATAACACTAGTGTAAATCATGTGGTAGTGTTACCTGCAGTCCTATTTAATACTACAGATAACACTGGTGTAGATCATGTGATAATGTTACCAGCAGTCCTATCTAAAACTACAGATAACACTAGTGTAGATAATCTGGTAGTGTTACCTGCAGTCCTATGTAAAACCACAGATAACACTAGTGTAGATCGTGTGGTAGTGTTACCTGTAGTCCTATGTAAAACCACAGATAATACTAGTGTAGATCATGTGGTAGTGTTACCTGTGTTCTTAGTGTGCCTCCCTGTGCCTCTCCCACGGGACTCCATGCTGGTGGCGCTGTGTCCTCTTTCGTCTTCTTCTTCTTCTTGCCCCCGCAGAACGTCCTGATGCAGCTATGTCAAGACATAGGAACACTGTGGGCATGGTGATGGTGACACACACAGGGACAGCTAAAAACACACAGGGATGGGGATAGTGACACACAGGGACAGCGACACACACAGGGCCAGCGAAACACACAGGGATAGCGACACACACAAGGACAGCAACACACACAGGGATAGCAAAAAACACACAGGGACAGCGACACACACAGGGACAGGGACACACAGGGACAGGGAGACAAACAGGGACAGGGACACACAGAAGAAATGACACACAGGCACAGCGGCACACACAGGGACAGCGAAAAACACACAGGGACGGGGATAGCGACACACAGGGACAGCGACACACACAGGATCAGCAACACAAACACAGGGGCAGCGACACACACAGGGACAGCGACACAAACACAGGGACAGCGAAAAACACACAGGGACAGCGACACACACAGGGACAGCGACACACACGGGCAGCGACACACACAGGGACAGCGACAAACACACAGGGACAGCGAAAAACACACAGGGACAGCGACACACACAGGGACAGCGACACACACAGGGACAGGGACACACAGGCACAGCGGCACACACAGGGACAGCAAAAAAACACACAGTGATGGGGATAGCGATACACAGGGACAGCAACACACACAGGGACAGCGACACACACACAGGGGCAGCTACACACACAGGGACAGCGACACACACACAGGGACAGCGAAAAACACACAGGGACAGCGACACACACAGGGACAGGGACACACACAGGGACACACAGGCACAGCGGCACACACAGTGAAGGGGATAGCGACACACAGAGACAGCGACACAGAGGGACAGCGACACACAGGGATAGCGACACACACAGGGACAGTGACACACAGGGACAGCAACACACACGGACTGGGACACACACAGGAACACACAGGGGCGATAAACACACAGGGACAGCGACACACACAGGGACAGCGACACACACAGGGACAGGGACACACACAGGGTCAGGGACACACACAGGAACAGGGACACACAGGGGCAGTGACACACAGGCACAGCGGCACACACAGGGACAGCGAGAAACACACATTGACGGGGATAGCAACACACAAGGACAACGAAACAAACAGGGCCAGCGACACACACAGGGCCAGCGACACACACAGGGCCAGTGACACACACAGGGCCAGCGACACACACAGGGCCAGCGACACACACAGGAACAGCGACACACACAGGGACAGGGACAAACAGGGACAGGAACAAACACAGAGGGACAAACACATAGGGACAGACACACAGGGACAGAGACAAACACAGGGAAAGACACACACAGCTAAGCCTCACCAAACTCCAGCATGGCTCCTCTCTGTACACACAGCAACAGCTCTGTGCTCCTCTAGCTCCTAGAGGAGGGGTGGGGGCATGAGGGCATGGTGTGTAGGGGGCGGGCCTTAACTGCCCTCCGGGCCCCCCTGTGCTGCGGGCCCGTAGCAGCTGTGTGGTCTGCCTATATTGGCAGTACGCCACTGATCTGGAGGATGACGATGAGACTTTCAGGGATACTGAAGTGTCTCAGACAGAGGCTGAGATGGAAAGAACTGGCTCCTCGGGCACACTGGCCAGGATGGCGAGCTGTATGCTCACATGCTTACGGAGTGACAGGCGTATCCTAAAAATAAGGCAGACAGACGAATACTGGCAGGTGATGCTTCTGGACCCGCGGTATCAATCCAACATAGGGAATTGTTTTCCTCCCCAGGAAAGGGAGGAGAAATTAGCATCATTCCGGGAGAAGCTATGTAGAAACCTGGCCACAGCTTTCAGCCAGCCCCAGCCTGCTGCCAGCGTCTCTGAGAAGGAGGTCCGGCAGAGTCATCCACCTCCTGCCACAACCAGCAGCAGCCAGTTAAGCCTCATGAGTATGATGCAACAATTTATTTCCGTCTCCCAACAGCCACAGCCAAGTGAGCAGGCCCAGACCACCCGCCTCAATGAACAGGTTCAGGCTTACCTGCAGTTTGGCTCGCAAAGCCTCTTCTCAGACCCCTTGGACTTCTGGGCAGGCAGAATACAACAGTGGCTGGAACTTTGCACTAGGGCTTCTTTCCTGCCCAGCCTCAAGTGTCAGAGAGGGTTTTTAGCGCCGCTGGGGGGGGGGGGTGGTGACCAAACTGTCACCTGGCAGTGTGCAAAAAAACACTTTTATAAAAATGAATCAAGGCTGGATTACCTCCGATTTTCATGCTCCTCTTGCTGAGGCAGATGATTAGATTAGGTCTTGCAGGCCGAAATTGTCCGAGTGTCTTCCCACTGTTGCTGTCATCCGGCCCATAATGTAATTTGCATGCCAAACGTCTTGTGTCATGGGCTGTGCGAACCCGAAGTCTCCTAACCAAAACCCTATTAAAAACCAAAAACTGTTGTCTACCTCCGCCTACGTTTTGTACATTAGCACATTAGCATAGGCGAGTAGCTGTTGTTATACACAGTTATTAGTTCTATTTAGTATTCTTAAATTTGTTTTGGAGCCTTTACTCCCCCCCAAAAAAAATATATATTTTAAAAAAATTTTAAAAATGAAAAATGGAATTAAAAAATAAAATTGTTACACTGTTGTTGCCTCTGCCTCCCGTTACAAGTTACATTATCAGAGATTATTATACTCCACCGCAGTTTGTTGTATTTACTAATCACTCTCTGCTGATATACCCTGTCCCCTACTACTTCTGGCAGGGGCAGCCATGAAAAGCCCATATATAATTTTCACTGCCTATCTTTACAAGGTAGAATGTTCAAACAAGTCAAGCCTTTTTCTCCTACTGTAATCCATGAACCGGAGTGTGCGTAATTTATTAATGATTTGGCCGGCAGACAACCTGTGTTCATTAATCCGGGAAAATGGCCTTTGGACAATTTTTGGAGGCTTCGGCCTAAACAGACACCCCTGTCTTCTTCACACTATGTCAGGAACGAGTTAAAGGTTTAAAAAACACTCAAAACACAGGTTTTACAAGAATAATTTTAGTAATAAATAACAACTTTGAACAAATAATATAATAATAAACAAAAGACAGGAAATAAAAAGAAAGTTTACGCTGGCCTTTGCCGACGTCTGGCCATCATCACCTGCATTTCCCTGAGCTCCAGCTGCAGGCCATGAATAAGCCGCAAGGAGCCTGGTCTCAAATCGGCGTAAGGCTGCCTCCACTTCAAAGTCAGAGAGGATATCTGTAGGGGTGGAAACAGTAATATAATTAGTATGATCAAGTTAAAGTAGTTGTCCCACGAAAAAAAATTCTAAACTTTCAAACCAGTACCTGGATCAGAATACTTTAGCAATTGCATATACAAATGTATATATAAATATATATATATATATATATATATATATATATATATATATATATATATATATATATACTGGAACAAGTTATTCAGTGACATGTATCTGTACTGAGCCTTTTTTTTTCTTTGAAGCTCACTGAGAAGGCCACACATGGTCAGTTTGGGATTTGTACTTACTGGACACCCATACTGAGTGGTCTTTCCATGGTCCAGGGAAAACTCCTCCCTGACGGGGAGCTACAAAAGATAAAATATAAATTTAGCTTATATTTTGAAGAGATAAGGTCCACCCATTACAATTTTTATTTAACCTACCTTCGACCTCTGGAAGTTGGGCTGGTGGTGTTGGAGGGGCAGGTGGGGTCCTCTCTCGCTGTTGAGGAGGGTGAGAGGGGCTCCTCTGTGGTGCAGCAGCTGTCAAAAATCATTAAATAATGGCATTACATTCAACTCTAATGAACAGTTGTAACTTCTGATATTGATACATGTGAATAGTTTGGGGTTGGATCCAATTCCTAACCACTAGTGCTCTACTGTATCACTGCAGCTGCACTCCCACGTAGCCTGGATTAAAAATAAATCAAATATGTTTACACTTACTAGAAGCTGATGGTACTGCAGTGGCTTCCCGGGCATGACGCTGGCGGTGACTGTGGTGACGCCGTCGTTGATGTTGCTCTACAACATAAATCCGTACACAATTGTTGACCGTTTTTAATGCTAACACTGTATACTACTATGAAGATATTATGGGTGAGAGGAGGGCCATATCCATTTTTTTTCTTCTAAATAGGTATTTATCGTGATAGATATCGTTATCGCAATAAATTTCTCAATATCGTTAACACGGTGGGAATACTTTTGATATCACCCACTCACATTAGCTGCAGCATGAGCACGTCTGTGAGTCAGTGTGTATGAGGAGGAAGCGCTAACTATGAAGGGGCATATATCTAAGGGTACTTTCTTTCACTCTAGTGCATTTGCCTAACCCAAATGGGAGAACGGCCAGCCCCATTAACAATAATAGGGGACGGCGCTGATCCTGCCGCTATTCGGCAAGAACGCCTGGAATTGGCCGGACAAATACTGCAGAACAGCCTGCAGAATCACCACCACATATGTGAAAGCAGCCTAAGGCAAATTACTGGGAAGGGGCACATATCTGAGGATACCTTCACTTGTTTTGGTGGAGTTAGAGGCGTGGCCTAGCATGAAAGAAAATTGCTGCAGTGCACTACGCAACTACGTTGTCCTTCTATATGGTTTTCATTATTGGCACTCACTGGTATATATATACAATACAGAACACTAATTTTTTAACATGTTTTTACTTTTCAAATATTTTGATACTCACCCTGCCGTATCGCTGCATGGATCTCAGTAAGCCGCTCTGGGCACTTAAACTTCAAATCGGACCATTTCCACTGGATCTGGCCCGGGTTCCGCCCAGTGTCAAAACGATGGCGCAAGCCACCTGCTGGATCACCTCCTTTTTATGCTGGTTTGGGTGGCGGTGTGTGCCATCGTAATCCGGCCGGTCCATCAGCCGGATCATTTATTTAAGCTCTCCAGAGCTAAATGCTGAGGATCGCCTGGATGTCATATTGCAAAATTCGCTCTGCCTCTGAGGAGTGCACACCGCGGCCTAGCGTCGTGCGTGCCTGCGTATTACACAATTGCTAGACAATAGTACGCTGAGGATTTGTATGCAATTTGTACGCTCATGCGTACGTGTTCACATAAGTTGCGTACCTTTAAAAAACTGTACGTTCGTTATTAGTGCGCGAATGTTCGCAAAACACCTCATAATAACGTATGATTTGTACGCAGCTTCACCGAATAGATTCGTATGAGGTACGAATCTTTTGAAAAGTTCGACGAACATTCGGCAAAGCGAATTTTGGATGATTCGCTCATCTCTAATTCCAACGTAGTGTGATGTCAAGGAGGGCTACGAGCTGCGGTATCAATACAAACACATATGTCCATCCAGTTCAGCCTATTAGCCTACAAAGTTGATTCAAAGGAAAAAAGCCCATGAGGTAGAAGCCAGTTTTCCTCATTTTAGGGGAATTAATTCCTTTCCGACTCCAGTCTGGCAATCAGAATAACTCACTGGATGAACAGTCCTTCTTCAGAATTCTAGTAATTCTAACTTGTAAAATTATTATACAACAGAAAAAAATCTAGGCTACAGATGAGTGAATCGATTCTGAACATATCTGATTCTTCACGAATTTCACAAAAATTTTGCAAGTTAAATCTAAAGTTTTGGTGATTCACTTTAGATGAATCACAAAAAATGGTACCCATCATTTTACTGTGAAAATGCAAGAGAAACAAGGTAGGTATGATGTAGTTAAGAAATCACATGACCCTGGGAGGGTGCGGGGCTTGCCTACAGCCACCTTGATTGGCTGACCGCTTGTGAGCCATTCTGGGGCTATGTACTATGTGTAAAGCACAAGCACCGTTCTGTTCTCAGCCTGCCATGTGAGAAGCCAGTTATACTAGTTTTTTGCAGGGATAGTTTAGGGATATATAAGTTAGGAAGTAATAGGTAGAAAAGTCTGGAGAGACAAATTATAGGAACAGGGTGTTTTAAAGTGAGGGGAAAGCAGTTGCTGGCAAGTGGAACATTTCATGTGATGCACTGCAAGTCTGCATCAAAACATCATCGGTTTTATATTTGTTATATCTTTGCATCAGCAGTCAGCCTTAAAAAACCCCAAACCTCAAGCTTTTATAGTACATTTTATAGTAGATATTCCTATCATTTTTTTTCTTTCTAGAAATCACTTGCAATTTTGCTACGATTTAAAACTGTACAGTTCAACAAATTTTCCTACATTACCATAACAACTTCATTCAACATATTGTACTAAATTAGTGTAACAGTTTAAATTTAAAGCAGTGTACCACATCGGTATCACAGTTTTAATTCAACTCCTTGCACTGCATTAGTATAACAATTTAAATTCAATTAATTTTATACCAGTGAAATTAAACACAAATTACATCATAGACAGAAATATTAGCGCCTTTCCTACATTGTTATATGTTTGGTGGGCGTTTTAAACACAAGTAACACAGTAGTCAAATCTTACAAGGAGAGCAGCAAAGGCCAGACAGATGCTGGTGGTAGGGGACTCTATAATTAGGCGGACAGACAGGGTCATCTGTCGCCGAGACCGTGAATGCCGAACAGTGTGTTGTCTCCCGGGTGCTCGGGTTCGGCATATCGCGGATCGGATTGACAGATTGCTGGGTGGGGCTGGGGAAGACCCGGCGGTCATGGTACACATTGGCACCAATGACAAAGTCAGGGGGAGATGGAAGGTCCTTAAAAATGATTTTAGGGAACTAGGAGAGAAGCTCAAGTCCAGGACCTCCAAGGTAGTGTTTTCAGAAATACTACCAGTGCCACGAGCGTCACTAGAGAGACAACGGGAGATTAGGGAGTTAAATAAGTGGCTCAGAGGCTGGTGCAGGAAGGAAGGGTTTGGGTTCATGGAGAACTGGGCTGACTTCTCTGTCGGCTACAGACTCTACAGTAGGGACGGGCTGCACCTTAATGGGGAGGGTGCAACTGCCCTGGGGGAAAAAATGGTTAGATGGCTGGAGGAGCTTTTAAACTAGGATCTGGGGGGAGGGTGGGGGGTAATACTAATAAGGGGGTAGATAGTGTAGATAGAGAGTGGGTCATAGTCAGGGAGAGTGGGGGGTTAGTGGGGGTTGGGATTAGTGAGGAATTTAGGGAGAATATTGGGCAAAACATCAACCAAAGTAACCCAAAAACCCCGGATATTCACTTCACAGGTAATAGTAATTTAAAAAGGGGGGTAAAAAATATACATAGACCTCTTAAGTGTATGTACACTAATGCCAGAAGCCTGACTAATAAAATTGGTGAACTGGAATTAGTGATGTGTGAGGAGGACTATGACATAGTGGGAATAACTGAGACATGGCTGAATGATACCTATGACTGGGCAGTTAACGTACAGGGTTACAGTCTGTTTAGAAAGGATCGCCAAAACCGGAGAGGGGGAGGGGTCTGCCTTTATGTAAAGTCCTGTCTAAAGCCCACACTGCGGGAAGATATAAGTGAGGGACATGAAGATGTGGAGTCACTGTAGGTAGAAATAAATGGAGCCAAAAACAATAATAAAATACTAATAGGAGTTTATTATAAACCCCCTAGTATACCAGAGCCCATAAAAAATCTACTTCTAAACGAAATAGACGAGGTGGCAAATCATAATGAGGTCGTTATTATGGGGGATTTCAACTACCCAGATATAGACTGGAAAACTGAAACCTGTATATCTCATAAAGGAAACAGGTTCTTGGAAATAACCAAAGACAATTACCTTTCCCAACTGGTTCAGGACCCGACTAGAGGGACGGCCATACTGGACTTAGTATTAACCAATAGACCTGACAGAACAACAGATGTGCAGGTCGGGGGACTCCTAGGAAATAGTGACCATAATATAATAACCTTCCAATTGTCATTCAAAAGAGCGTTTCTTCAGGGAGGAACAAAAATACCTAACTTCAAAAAAGCTAAATTTAGCCAACTAAGAGAGGCCATAGACCTAACTAACTGGGACAAAGTCCTCAAAAATATAAATACAGTCACAAAATGGGATATTTTTAAAAGCATCCTAATATCTAATTGTGAGAGGTACATACCTTATGGGAATAAAAGGTTAAGGAACAAGAAAAAACCAATGTGGATAAACAGAACTGTAAAGAAAGCAATAAATGACAAACAGAAAGCATTTAAATCACTAAAACAGGAGGGGAGCGAGGAAGCATTGAAAAACTACAAGGAAAAAAATAGAATATGTAAAAGACAAATAAAAACAGCCAAACTAGAGACCGAGAGATTAATCGCCAAAGAAAGTAAAACTAACCCTAAAATGTTCTTTAATTATATAAATGGTAAAAAGTATAAACCTGAAGGTGTCGGCCCCTTACAGAGTAATGAGGGGGGAGTTGCAGAGAGCGATGAGGAGAAAGCAAAGCTACTAAATATCTTTTTCTCCACTGTATTCACTGAGGAAAATAAACTGTCAGATGAAATGCAGAATATAAAAGTAAATTCCCCATTAAAAGTGCCCTGTCTGACCCAGGAAGAAGTAGAGCTGTGTCTTAAAAAGATTAAAATAGACAAATCGCCAGGACCGGATGGCATACACCCCCGTATCCTAAGAGAATTAAGTAATGTCATCGCCAGACCCTTATTTCTGATATTTAAGGACTCTATACTGACAGGGAGTGTTCCACAGGATTGGCGCATAGCAAATGTGGTGCCAATATTCAAAAAGGGTCCAAAAACAGAGCCCGGGAACTATAGGCCGGTAAGTTTAACATCTGTTGTGGGTAAACTGTTTGAGGGTTTTCTAAGAGATGCTATCTTGGAGTACCTCAATGAAAATAAGCAAATTACTCCATATCAGCATGGCTTCATGAGGGATCGGTCATGTCAAACCAATTTAATCAGTTTCTATGAGGAGGTCTAGACTGGACCGCAGCGAATCAATGGATGTCGTATATCTGGATTTCTCCAAAGCATTTGACACTGTACCACATAAAAGGTTAGTATATAAGATGAGAATGCTTGGCCTGGGAGAAAATGTCTGTATGTGGGTAAGTAACTGGCTCAGTGATAGAAAACAGAGGGTGGTTATTAATGGTACATACTCAGATTGGGTCACTGTAACTAGTGGGGTACCACAGGGGTCAGTATTGGGCCCTATTCTCTTCAATATATTTATTAATGATCTTGTAGAAGGCTTGCACAGTAAAATATCAATTTTTGCAGATGACACTAAACTGTGTAAAGTAATTAACACAGAAGAGGACAGTACACTGCTACAGATGGATCTGGATAGACTGGAGGCTTGGGCAGAGAAGTGGCAGATGAGGTTTAACACTGACAAATGTAAAGTTATGCATATGGGAAGGAATAATGCAAGTCACCAGTACATACTAAATGGTAAAATATTGGGTAACTCTGACATAGAAAAGGACCTAGGAATTTTAGTGAACAGAAATCTAAGCTGCAGAAACCAGTGTCAGACAGCTGCTGCCAAGGCCAATAAGATAATGGGCTGCATCAAAAGAGGCATAGATGCCCGTGATGAGAACATAGTCCTGCCACTTTACAAATCACTAGTCAGACCACACATGGAGTACTGTGTACAGTTCTGGGCTCCTGTGAACAAGGCAGACATAGCAGAGCTGGAGAGGGTTCAGAGGAGGGCAACTAAAGTAATAACTGGAATGGGTGGACTACAGTACCCAGAAAGATTATCAAAATTAGGCTTATTCACTTTAGAAAAAGACGACTGAGGGGAGATCTAATAACTATGTATAAATATATCAGAGGTCAGTACAGAGATCTCTCCCACGATCTATTTATCCCCAGGACTGTGACTGTGACGAGGGGACATCCTCTGCGTCTGGAGGAAAGAAGGTTTGTACACAAACATAGAAGAGGATTCTTTACGGTAAGAGCAGTGAGACTATGGAACTCTCTGCCTCAGGAGGTGGTGATGGTAAGTTCACTAAAAGAGTTCAAGAGGGGCCTGGATGTATTTTTGGAGGGTAATAATATTACAGGTTATAGTTACTAGAGAGGGGTCGTTGATCCAGGGAGTAATTCTGATTGCCTGAGTGGAGTCGGGAAGGAATTTTTTCCCCTAAAGTGGGGAAAACTGGCTTCTACCTCACAGGGTTTTTTTGCCTTCCTCTGGATCAACTTGTAGAAAAACAGGCCGAACTGGATGGACAGATGTCTTTTTTCGGCCTTATAAACTATGTTACTATGTTACTATGTTACACCGGAATTTCCTGCATCATCATAGTGATGTTCTGGCTGGGGGGAGAGAATAATCGCATTGCAAGTGTGCAATGTGTGTTTTACAGTAGAGAAAGGCTCTTACTGAAACTGTTTTCAAATACATATTCCACAATAGTCTTATACTAGCATTTCCTACATCTTATTGTGGTGTTGTGGGGGGATGGGAGTAATTGAATTACCGTAAAAATTGCATTGTGTGTTTCACAGTAGAGAAGGGTCTTTTTAGAAACTGCACTTTTAAATACAAATAACACGGTAAGCAGGAATCTTACCGGTGACTTTTCATTTAAGAAAATTGTGAGTTTACATTAGGCCTCATAATAAAATGTCTGGCCCTCTCCTATTGGGCGCACCTTCATGGGCGGACTGGCCAAAGAACCTACTGGAAAATTTCCTGGTGGGCCAAAGGCCAGAGGCCTACCCGAGCCCTGGCCTTAGCCACCATCTAGATACATAAAGATCTGATGCTTTCAGCATTAATTAATATAGGAGCACCAGGCACTTATGCACCATACAGTTGCAAGTGGCCATAGGTGCCCTTCTGAATTCAACTATATTATCGTAATCAGGATGATACAGGTTCATACTGTGGTGGAGCAGAAGTGGTATGGTATTTTTTCCAGGGCCATTTAAAGTACCCAGTTTGCCCCTGGGCACTTTCCTTTTTCCTATAAAGAGGCAACCAAATTCAAATATGCCCTAAGGCAGATAGTCAAGAGAGTGTCCCTGTTGACGATTTGTGTGAGGGCAGTTACTGTTTGGACTGCCCTGAGGAGGAGGTTCATGGGTAGGTGGGGGACTCGTGCATAGCTGTGATAGTTGTGGTGGTGGTAGCACCCATAGCCATGGTATTGGCAGTGGGGGCAGTGGTAACAACAGTGGCACTCTAGACCAGTACTTAGCAGGATAATGGGTGGACGGCCACGGAGCTCACCATGATATATCACACTCTGATAAAAGTGGCAGGGAGGGTGAGGACCCTGATGATGATTGTGTGTTGATCAATAAATTGGAATAGCGCTCCAAAAGGAAATTATGAGGTGCTACTAAAAGGGTTCTTCAACCATGTACAACAATGTAGAATATTCAGTGCACACTCAGATGCATTGAATAGTTAAATGACAGTCTTTATTTCACTTATTCCTTCTTGTCAAACAAAGAAATTAATATTATTCTCCTATTTTGCACTCTAGCTGTTGTAATATAAATTAATCCAGGTATGATGGGTGACAGCGTTTTGGTCAAAGGGACCTTTATCAAGTCCCATCTGTATGGCAAATAAAGTAATAATTATAGGTATAATACTAAAAATGGTGCAATATATTATCTAGTGATCAAGAAGTAAAGAATATGCAGAGGAATCAGGAAAATGGAAAAAAAGGGAATGGGAAGAGGACATGAGCAAATCAGAGAAGGGGCAAAAAGAAGTGAAGAAATCACAGATAAAGGAAAAGAGAAAAAACCTTGGTAAGTATATGATGATGTAAAGGAAATATGGTGAAAACCTATCTGTGCAGTACAGAGGAATATGTGTGTAAAAATGTAGGGAAAGTGGAGGAAAGTGTCAAGCAGTGTTATATATTTGTATTCCCAAATTCTTCTGGCTCTTTGAGATTTGAAATTACCTTTTAATATGAGCTTTCAAGTGTTCTTCATTGTGTCCCTGAACTGAAATGCTTAGCCACAGGAAAGTGTAGCTTCTTCTCTATAATTGTGTAGCAGTGGGATCTCATCCTTGCTTTAAGTTCCTGTCCTGTTTCTCCAACATAGAGGCCCCCAACAGGACATTTAGTGCAGATAATCAGATACACAACATTAGATGTAGAACATGTGAATGTCCCAGGGACATTATAGTCCTCCTGTATGTTGGGGATCCGGATCAAATGAAGCAGTGGAAAAAAGGCCCACGGGTTTAGGTGGAAACCCTTCCATCCTGTGTGGGGGCCCTGGTTTGATCCTTGCTATGGGGCCTTTACATCTCTATGTACGCCACTGATTGAACCATTTTTAGTATATACCCATAAAAATTCCTTTATTTTCCATACAGATGTGACTTGATAATGGTCCCTTTGACCAAAATGTTTTCACTAAAGATGGACGGTTTGCCTAATTTTCCAAAAAGATTCAATTTGATCCGAATTTATTAATTACGAATCACATTAAAAATCAGCCAGAGAGCCTGTATATTGCTAAAGAACACTGTGCATTGCAGAAACATGCATAGGTAGTCTGCTGTGGTAGTGAAACAGTTACTTCTTCTGTATGACAGGCAGTTGACAGGCGTCACTCTTCTAATCGCTTCATACTTCAATGATTTAGTCAATTACAGGGCCAAAACTGACCAAATAACTCAAGTGTGAACTTAAGGCCAAAAAAAAGAGTGGATTCAAAACAGCGATGACACATGATTGGAAAGTTTGAATGTCTTCTGTGTTTGTACCCACTCCTGCTTTTGGCTTCCAAATCATGAGCATATCCTGCTACAAAATAGGGGCCATGTGATACAGGCCTTACGGATGCTCCAAAAGGAGGATCCGTTGTGTTTCCCATTTTTCCATCCTTCTGAAAAAGGGTGGTAAAAGAGGGTGATAACCGCATGAGGAGTCAACACAATGGCCTAGTAACAGCGTGGTGTGATGGCAACCGCATGAGGAATCAACACAATGGCCCAGTCACAGAGTGGTGAGGTGGAAACTGCATGAGGAGTTAACACAGTGGCCCATTTACATTATGGGTAGGGTGGCAACCGAATGAGTAGTCAACATAGTGGTCAGTCACAGAGTGCTGAAGGTGGCAAATTCATGAGGAGTCAACACAGTTGACTCCTCATGCATTTTTGAGAGGAGCATGTTGCATTAGTGGGGTATATATGGAAGTTGGAGATGATTTGGTGGATCAACAGAAACAGGCAGGTTGCTGGGTTAATGTATTTAGAGGGAGTAGAAAGGGATGCAAGAAGAAGAAGGCCAATCCTGTTTCTGAGCTTCCAAGCAAAATTGCCAAGTTGGGCAATGATGCAGGGTCAAGACCTCCTCAACCAAATGGTTTGATGTCTTCCTGGTGCCGGGGCTCAGCATGTGGTGGAACGGGTAGATAAATTACTGGGAGGGGCTGGGGATGACCCAGCTGTCGTGTTCCATGTTAGTACCAATTACAAAATAAATGGTAAGTGGAAGGTCCTTAAGGATAATTTTAAAGAACTAGGCTCCAAACTGAAGGGAAGGACCTCCAATGTAGTGTTCTCTGGAATAATGCCTGTGCCATGTGTTACATAGGGCCATCAGTGGGAGCTTAGGGAGTTAAATGCATGGCTTAAGTCTTGGTGTAGAGCAGAAGGGTTTAGGTTCCTAGACCACTGGGCTGACTTCACTGGGGTACAAACTGTTTTCCGCAGATAATTTGCACCTCAATGGAAGGGGAGCTGCTGTGTTGGGGGACAGAATTCTGACTGGAGTGGCAATGCATTTAAACTAGGGGCAAGGGGGGAGGATGAGGCTATAAATATGGAGGTAGACAGGTTAGAGAGGGGTCAAAATATATTGATGGGGGAATGGATGGTGGTGGGAACATTAGAAAAGTGGATAAGGAGATCCGTCAGTCGCAAACCAAATCTGAAGGAGGAAAAAATTATCATAAAAAATAAAAAAAAATACATTTCCTAAAAGTGTAAAATTTGATGACAACTTAAAATGTATTTTCACAAATGCCAGAAGTCTAGCAAGCAAAATGGGAAAGCTTGAGGCCTTGGTACTGGAGAAACATATTGGTGTTGCTGAGACATGGCTGGACTCTTCTCATGATTGAGCTGTAAATCTTCAAGGTTTTACACTCTTTAGAAGTGATAGGGATAAAGGCAAAGGTAGTGGTGTATGTTTGTATGTTAGGAATAATATGAAAGTAGGTCTGAAAGAAACAATTGTGGATGAAGATTGTGAGGGTGTTAAAACCTTGTGGGTGAAAATTCAGAGGGAAAAAAATGAAAAAAATAATTCTTAGTGTGATCTATAGACCCTCCAATATCACTGAGGAGATAGAAAATCAACTGTATGTGCAAAGGGAGCGGGCGGTGCAGGCTGGCGCAGTAGTGATAGTGATAACTATCCAAACATAGATTGGGAACATGGTTCTGCCTCTGCTGCAAAGTCGAGAAAAATCCTCAGCTTTTTGCAGGATAATTTTATGGGCCAGTTTGTAGAAGATCCTATTAAAGGTGATGCTCTTTTGGATCTAGTAATTTCTAACAATGCAGAGATTGTGAGAAATGTCACAGTCCATGGACACCTTGTTAACAGTGACCACAATATAATATTATATTCCAACTAAACTGTAAAAAACAAACTCAGCTTGGTAGGGCAAAAACACTTAATTTCAAAAAGGCGAATTTCCCAGGGTTGAGGGCTGCACTTCAGGACATAGACTGGGAGCAACTATTGTCACATAATGACACTAATGGGAGTTAAATACATTCCTAGAGGTAACAAGTACAAGCAAATTAAATTAAACCCCACATGGCTTACAAATAGTGTAAAAAGTGCAATAAATGACAAAAAGAGGGCCTTTAAGAAATACAAATCGGAGGGGTCAGTTGTAGCCTTTAAAAAAGTATAAAAAAAACTAAATAAATTATGTAAGGGGGTAACAAAATCAGCGAAAATAAACAATGAAATACAGGTGGCAAAAGAGAGTAAGAACAACCCCAACATTCTTCAAATACATAAATGCAAATAAACGCAAGATCAGAACATGTAGGACCCCTAAATGATGGTAACGGGGTGTTGATCCCTGGGGATTGAGAGAAGGTAGAGCTCCTAAATGGGTTTTTTAGCTCTGTATATACAAAAGAGAGGGCATCTCATGAGGGTGGTGCCACTGGTGGAAATAACTCAAGTAACATACTTAACTGGCTGACTGTACATATGGTCCTTAATATGCTAAAAAAATTTAACGTGAACAAGGTCCCAGGTCCAGATGGATTACACCCTAGAGTTCTAAAGGAGCTCAGTTCAGTTATTGCTTTGCAGCTGTTCATAATATTTACAGATTCTTTAATGACAGGCATTGTACCAAGAGACTGGCGCAAGGTGAATGTGGAGCCCATTTTCAAAAAGGGTTCTAGGTCTTCACCAGGAAATTATAGACCCATAAGCTTAACATCCATAGTGGCAAAAATGTTTGAGGTCCTTCTACGGGACTACATACAGGATTATGTAACTGTCAATAATATAATAAGTGATAGCCAACATGGTTTTACTAAGAACAGAAGCTGTCAAACTAACCTGATTTGTTTTTATGAGGAGGCGAGTAGAAGCCTTGGAAAAGGGAAGGCTGTCAATATTGTGTTTTTGGACTTTGCAAAGGCGTTTGATACTTTCCCACACGGACAACTAATGGGTATATTGAGTTCTATTGGTTTAGAAAATATAATATGTAATTGAATTGAAAATTGGCTTTATGATCATATCCAGAGTTGTGGTCAATGATTCCTACTCTGAATGGTCCCCGGTTATAAGTGGTGTACCCCAAGGTTCTGTGCTGGGTCCGCTTTTATTTAACTTAGTCATTAATGACATAGAGGATGGAATTAATAGTGCCATTTCTATTTTTGCAGTTGACACCAAACTTTGTAATACAGTCCAGTCTATGGAAGATGTTAATAAGTTACAAGCTTACTTGGACAAACTTACTGTTTGGGCCTCCACATGGCAATTGAGGTTCAATATAAATAAATGTAAGGTTATGCACTTGGGGGCTAATAATCTGCATGCAGCATATGTCCTAGGGGGAGTAAAACTGGGAGAGTCACTTGTTGAGAAGGATCTGGGTGTATTAGTAGATCATAGACTAAATAACAGCATGCAATGCCTATCAGCTGTTTCTAAGGCCAACAGAATTTTGTCTTGTATTAAAAGAGGTATGGACTCACGGGACAGGGATGTGATATTGCCACTATACAAAACATTGGTGCGGCCTCAACAGGAATACGCAGTTCAGTTCTGGGCACCAGTCCATAAAAAGGATGCCCTGGAGTTAGAAAAAGTACAGAGGAGAGCAACTAAACTCATAAAGGGCCTGGATGATCTTAGTTATGAGCAAACATTAAGTGAGCTGAATTTGTTTAGCCTTGAAAAAAGATGTCTAAGGGGGGACATGATTGACCTGTACAATCTACGGACCATATAAACTTACATATAAATGGACCATACAAAAAAATATCAATTGAAGCTATTCTGTTTACGGAAAACAGATAGAAACATCCTGCACGAGATGATATTAAAATGTGCGGCTATACAAGGCGAAATTCACGGAAAAAAATGCACTATAACAATAGATGCAAACAACATATGGACTAAGCCCTCGCTCTATTGATAAAATCTGAGACTCTTAGCCAATGCATTTTGATCAAAATACATCTGTGCCCACCTACCTAGCGCCACTGTGGTCTCAGTTCAGGCAGGTCCTACGCTAAACCTACCTATGCGGTTGTGCACCTATGGTTAGGAGCGCAGACCCTGCACATATAGTGTGCTGCTCCTAGTTACCTTTGTGTGCATCAGCAACCAGTGAGAGGAGGAGCACACACACCTATATGTATTGTACCACCTTAATCAAGGTCGCCTCTTAGATAGGTGGGGCAAAAGTGCACATGAATGCTACTTTGGGGTAACTATTCCCCCAGCCGCACTAAACACTCGCTCTGATGGCACACTACTGGCCTGGCAGGAAAACTTGTCCAGGGCAAACTCACCAGTTGCGGCCACAAATAAAGTTTGGCTGCCCAGTAGTCCAGGGAATCTTGGATGTGGGGTGGCAGGGTGCAGTCCAAGTATGTCACCACCTGCTGGTTTAGGTTCTGCTCCATGTCTTGCTGCTGATGGGTGGTTTCCTCAGTTGGCGGGTGCTGGTACTGTTCCTGTCCCCCCCATCCTGCTCCAGAAGCCATGGAAGTGGAACGTGAGTGCAGAGGATGGGCGATGATACACATAGGCAGCAGCCAACTGACTACATAGGATATCTCGATAGTAGTTGAGTTTATCCTCCCTCTCAGTGGGTGGAAAAGAAGGCCCCCATTTTGGAGAGGTAGTGAGGGTCTAACATGGTGGAGAGTCAGTATTCATTCCTCTTCCGAATGGTAATAATACGACTGTCACTACGCAAGCAACCCGGCATGCATCTGACTAGGGATGAGCGAACTTTTGAAAAGTTCGGTTCGGTTCGCTTCGGCGAACTTTAGTGAAGTTCGGATTCGTACGAACCGAACCTAAAACGAACCTTGCTATAATGGCTGAATAATTGCTGCTACAATAATGGGAGTCTGATAGGGTATAGTTTCGTTTACTTGCAGTTGCTATTACAATGAAAAAAGTGGAAAAAATCCAAGTGACTTCAACAACGGCGATGCAAAATATACGCATATTTGAGAATTTACACTAATGCGTACGCTAATGCGAACATTACCGCACAAATAAGGAACATACAGTGTAGCGTTGTTAAAGGTACGCTACTTAACTGAATATGTACGCATTAGCGTACGCATACACTGCGTCTGCGAACATTCCTACTCAAGTAACGAACATACAGTCTAGCGTTGTCAAAGTTACGCTACTTAACTGAATATGTACGCGTTAGCGTACGCATACACTGCGTCTGCGAACATTCCTACTCAAGTAACGAACATACAGTCTAGCGTTGTCAAAGGTACGCCACTTAACTGAATATGTACGCATTAGCGTACGCATATACTGCGTCTGCGAACATTCCTACTCAAGTAACGAACATACAGTCTAGCGTTGTCAAAGGTACGCTACTTAACTGAATATGTACGCATTAGCGTGCATTCTCAATAAATATGCGTATATTTTGCGTCGCCGTTATTTTAACCAGATTCGTCACGAACTTTCTGAAAATTCGGTTCGATGACGAACCGAACTTTTGAGAAAGTTCGTAACGAATCTGGTTCGTTACGGTTCGGTTCACTCATCCCTACATCTGACCATTTGTGCAAAGGACTCGAGGGACTCTCTGTCTCCATATCCACTGCATACTGCCACTGTGTGCCTGGTCTTCCTCTTCGCCCTCTAGCTTCTCCTGCTCCTCTGCTATCACTTGTGCAGGAAAACCATCAATTTCTGTTACATTGCTTGTGCGTGAATGTCCTCTTACTCCTCTTCCTCCAGTTTAGCCCCCAGAGGGCTCAGGTGGCTGTGACATGTAGGCACCATGTCTCCTGTCCCCTGGCAAGCCAGATTTATCAGCATCTGTTCGAGGACGTGAAGGATTGGAATGACGTTCTTTAACCCATAGTTCTGGTGACTGAAAAATAAAGTGGCCTCCTCAAAGGGCATTAGTAAATGACAAGTGTTACGCATGAGCTGCCACTGACTAACGTCGAAGTTATACAGGGGAGTGCTCCTGTCCACCTACATCATCAAGAAATCATTTATAGTCTTCCTCTGCTCATATAGTTGGTCCAACATGTGGAGGGTGGATTTCTATATTAGACAATGTTCTGTAATGCTATTCTGCCTTTGCAGCTTAAGGAAGGCGTGCCTTGCGTAAGAGTGGCTGAAGTGCATGCACAGTTTCCTAGCCATTTTCAGGATGTCTTGCAGTTGGGTAGAAGACTTCAGGAACTGCATTACAACCAGATTAAAGATATGTGTCATGCAGTGCACGTGGGTCAGTCCTCCTTGATGCAGCATCGACACAATGCTCTTCCCATTGTCGGTGACAGTGACCAAGGTTCTGATTTTAAGTTGGAGAGGAGAGAGCCAGGATTTGATTTCCTCTTGAAAGCCGCGGAGCAGTTCTCCTCTGGTGTGACTCCATTCACCCAGACAAATCAGGTGCAGAACAGCATGACACTGCCGTGCTTTGCATAGGTGGTATCCTGGAGTAGCACTCTGAATTGTGCCTGCAGGCTGAGGACAAGGTGGATGATGAGGAGGTAGAGAAGGACATTGGCACAGGACTCATAGCTTGAGAATGTGGAGGTGGTAGTGCCGTCACCTGGCCAAGTTGCTGGTGTGGCTGGGCAGGAACCACCTTTACCCAGTGGGCAGTAAAGGACATATATTGTCCTTGACCATAGTTACAGCTCCACATACAGGATAACAGGCTGAACTGGATGGTCAGATGTCTTTTTTCGGCTTTATAAACTATGTTTCTATGTTACATATTGGGGCTGCCATGAACTTTAGCAGACACAGACAGGCTCAAGGATTTGCCCCCCTTCTGTTCAACATACTTGTGCAGGGCTGGTACAGCCTTTTGGGAGAAGTAATGACAGCTTGGGCTCTCCACCTTAGCTCGGCACAAGCGTATTGTTGTCTGTTTGCAATCACCTCGGTGATCGATTACTGACAAAACGAGTGACGAGGAGTAGGAGGAGGAGGAGCACGGGCAACGGGACCAGTAGATGAAGGGAAGAAAACACAGCTCCCTTCTGCTGAGGTGGTAAAGCCATTACTGCAGGAGAATGGGTGAGGGCCACTGGGTGATGCAGTGGTTGCTGCGTCAGGCTGTACCACTACTTTAGCGCCACAGTTTTCCCAGGTCACTTTACGGTGACGCTACATGTGTTGACGCAGGGCCGTGGTGGCAAGATTAGATGCTTCACCTTCTGCCCAGAGACTTTACAAATGGCCAAGCTGGCAGCTTGCTGAAAAATTCCCACACTGCTGAGTAGGACATTTTCACCCACCACTCATGCTGACTGCCGCTGCCTCCGTGAACCTCTGTACTGCTAGTTCTTTCTGGAAAGGTAGGCTTCTGCGTAGCAGGCGTTCTACCCCAGGCAGGTGTGGCTCCAGTCCTTCCACTGCTGCCACCCTGCAGACTCACCTACCGCTTCACACACAAGCTGTTACCTTCGTCTCTTGATGATGATAAAGCCCCCTCTTCACCCGGCTCCCACGTGCGATCGGCTACATCATCATCCGCTACTGTCTGCACATCACTGATGTCACTCTCACCAGTCTGAAGGTCATGTGCCTGACCTCTCACAACACCAGCTCCCATGCCACTCTTATCGTCGATACTTGCCTGCCTACCAGAAGAAGCAGCATATCTCTCCCCCACATCTTGGCTGGCCTGTAGCTGCTGACTGTCCTCCAGAAGCTTGTCTTCGCTGAAAAGCGGAGCCAAGATGGTGGTATACAATACTTCCCAAGCAGAAGGAACAGAAAATGAGAGGCAGGTTCAGAACAGGTGGGGGCACGGAGCTTGATCCCAGGCCATTCCAATTAACCATGGTGTCAGAGGAACCCACTGACTCCTGGCTGGGGGTGTCTGATGGCACTTGAGATGAGGTAAAAGACCGAGTCAACCATTCAAAGACAGCTGGGTTGCTGGTCAAAACACGACCTCTGGATGACACTTGCAGCTCTGGCCTGTTGCTGTGACTGCTACTACCACCCCTCCTTCTTCTGTTGCTACTTCTGCCACCTCCAGAAACATTTTTGCCACTACCCGTTCCCTTAGAAGGGCCTGTCACCTGTCTGTCAGACATACTGTACTATACTGTACTGTAGCTGTAAGGGTAAAAGAGCAGTAGTGTCAGGCCGCAATTTCACCCCACAATCAATAATAAATGGATGTACTTATATAGAAAAAAAGAATAAACACCCAAAACTTGTAGTACAGTGCCTTGCGAAAGTATTCGGCCCCTGGAACTTTTCAACCTTTTGCCACATTTCAGACTTCAAACAAAAAGATATAACATTTTAAATTTTTGGTGAAGAATCAACAAGTGGGTCACAATTGTGACGTGGAATGAAATTTATTGGATCATTTAAACTTTTTTTATAATAATAAAACTGAAAAGTGGGGCGTGCAAAATTATTTGGCCCATTTACTTTCAGTTCAAAAAAATCACTCCAGAAGTTCGTTGAGGATCTCTGAATGATCCAATGTTGTCCTAAATGACTGATGAAGATAAATAGAATCCACCTGTGTGTAATCACGTCTCCGTATAAATGCACCTGCTCTGTGATAGTCTCAGGGTTCTGTTTAAAGCACAGAGAGCATCATGAAGACCAAGGAACACACCAGGCAGGTCCGTGATAGTTTAAAGCTGGATTTGGATACCAAAAGATTTCCCAAGCTTTAAACATCCCAAGGAGCACTGTGCAAGCGATCATATTGAAATGGAAGGAGTAAAAGACCACTGCAAATCTACCAAGACCCGGCCGTCCCTCTAAACAAGGAGAAGACTGATCAGAGATGCAGCCAAGAGGCCCATGATCACTCTGGATGAACTGCAGAGATCTATAGCTGAGGTGGGAGAGTCTGTCCATAGGACAAAAATCAGTCGAACACTTCACAAATCTGGCCTTTATGGAAGAGTGGCAAGAAGAAAGCCATTTCTCAAAGATATCCATAAAAAGTCTCGTTTACAGTTTGCCACAAGCCACCTGGGAGACACACCAAACATGTGGAAGAAGGTGCTCTGGTCAGATGAAACCAAAATCGAACTTTTTGGAAACAATGCAAAACAATATGTTTGGCATAAAAGCAACACAGCTCATCACCCTGAACACACCATACCCACTGTCAAACATGGTGGTGGCAGCATCATGGTTTGGGCCTGCTTTTATTCAGCAGGGACAGGGAAGATGGTTATAATTGATGGGAAGATGGATGGAGACAAATACAGGACCATTCTGGATGAAAACCTGTTGGAGTCTGCAAAAGTCCTGAGACTAGGACGGAGATTTATCTTCCAACAAGACAATGATCCCAAACATAAAGCAAAATCTACAATGGAATGGTTCAAAAATAAACGTATCAAGGTCTTAGAATGGCCAAGTCAAAGTCCAGACCTGAATCCAATTGAGAATATGTGGAAAGAGCTGAAAACTGCTGTTCACAAACACTCTCCATCCAACCTCAAAGAGCTTGAGCTGTTTTGCAAGGAAGAATGGGCAAGAATTTCAGTCTCTAGATGTGCACAACTGATAGAGACATACCCCAAGCGACTTGCAGCTGTAATCGCAGCAAAAGGTGGTGCAACAAAGTATTAATGTAAGGGGGCCGAATAATTTTGCACGCCCCACTTTTCAGTTTTATTATTACAAAAAAGTTTAAATGATCCAATACATTTCGTTCCACTTCACAATTGTGACCCACTTGTGACCCACAAATTTAAAATATTATATCTTTTTGTTTGAAGGCTGAAATGTGGCAAAAGGTTGAAAAGTTCCAGGGGGCCAAATATTTTCGCAAGACACTGTATATGGTTGCAATTTCACACCAATTCCACAATCGGGGATTAACGGATATACAGTGATCCCTCACGATACAATGGCATCAGGATACAATATTTTCAACATACAATGGTCTTTTTTGACCCATCGTAAGTTGAAACTAGACTCAACATACAATGTCTCAAACTCAGACCCAACCAATCAAGGCCACTTCTCTGGTAAAATAGCTCGATTGTTAGTTATCAGCTATTCCCGACTGTTATATGTAAGGACTTGTTTTATCTGTCTTAGTTATCTGCTTATTTTTCTTAAATCTTCATGGATGACATTTTGGGGCTTTGGAACCTATTACTCAACTTACAATGGTTTCAACATACAATGGTTGTCCTGGAACCAATTAATATTGTATCTTGAGGGACCACTGTACTTATGTATATGAAAATGTGAGTACCCTAAAATCTGTAGTACCCAGCCACAATTCACCCCAATTAGACAATCAAGGATTAAAGCAATGAATTTTATATAAAAGAACACACAGACCCTAAAATCTGTAGAATCAAGCCACAATTTCACCCCAATTAGACAATTGAGCATTAAAGGATTAAATTATGTATAAAAGAACACGAATACCCTAAAATCTGAAGTATCCAGCTCCAGTTTCAACCCAATTAGACAATCAAGGATTAACAGATTAAATATCTAATATATAAAGCTGAGTGTATGTGTGTGTGTGTGTATGTGTGTGTGTATGTCCGCTAAACGAATCCGCACCGCTGCAGCTACAATCACAAAATTTGGCACACATGTACATCAGGTGTCCGGGAAGGTTTTAGAACAGTTTTCAGCTCTCCAGGACGTACCGTTCCTGAGATATTCCCAAAAAAATGCATTAGCCAATAGTAGCCTGATCACATGACCCTTATCAGCAAATAGAAGCTCACAGGCAGTCTCCACACACCAGGTTTCTATAACAACCTAGCCAGTTCACTGCTGTAGGTCTGCATTAAAGACGCAGAGCACTGTGGATGACAATGGTAAAGGGGTATTTTGGTTACCATAAATATAACTTGTGTTTTAGACTAATTCATCATCAATCATTACCTCATATAATGTAAATTTCACATATTTACTGTTCAGTAATAATAAAATATGTTTTCTTCCACTGCTACCCACCTTCCTCCTAAATTACTATGGCATCCACCTATAATTCAAGCGACCATCAAAAGAAGGACTTAAAAGCCCCATCCCCAGATCCCAGTAAGTCACGCCCCTGACTCAGTCAGGCCACGCCCCTTCCATGCCGCATTTGACCAGGATTAAAAATATAGGTAAAAATCACCTTCTTTCAGCTGCAGGGGTGGGGGAGGGTGACTTTCTCCCTGCAGCTCATTGCTCAGACTGCACAGTGCTGCTGCTGAGAGTGAGCTGTTCAAAAGGACATCCCTGTGTCCATCCAGGCCCTGCGCATGACAGAGGACAGGGAGTCTGAAAGCCAGACTGTCCAGCCTGAAACAAAACCTCTGGCCACTCTATGGGCAGGCTGATGTTAGGGTGTCCAGATGTCTGGCTTTAGGCTGGACAGTCCAGTTTTCTGGCTACCTGTTCTCTGTCCGACGCAGTGCCTGGACAGTCACAGGGATGTCCATCCTTTCAGTAGCTCACACTCAGACAGCTTCTCCTCTGTGTCTTCACGGAGCCAGGGCGGCGTGGCCTCATGTTTAGTGGTGTGTCTTCATGGGAACTGGGGAAGCTGTTTCACGTTTGGGGGAATGGCCGGTGAGGTCTGGCTTTCTGGGGAGAAAACAGTGGCCACTCTAGCTGCTGTAGAGTTCACAGTTAAAGGGGCGGGCTGCTGTAGAGGTCACTATTAAAGGGGCGGGCTGCTGTAGAGGTCACTGTTAAAGGGGCGGGCAGCTATAGAGGTCACTGTTAAAGGGGCAGGCAGCTGTAGAGGTCACTGTTAAAGGGGTGGGCAGCTGTAGAGGTCACTGTTAAAGGAGTGGGCAGCTGTAGAGGTCACTGTTAAAGGGGTGGGCAGCTGTAGAGGTCACTGTTAAAGGGGCGGGCTGCTGTAGAGGTCACTGTTAAAGGGGCGAGCAGCTGTAGCGGTCACTGTTAAAGGGGTGTGCAGATGTAGAGGTCACTGTTAAAGGGGCGGTCTTCTGTAGAGGTCACTGTTAAAGGGGTGGGTTGCTGTAGTGGACACTGTTAAAGGGGCGGCCTGCTGTAAAGGTCACTGTTAAAGGACGGGCAGCTTTAGAGGTCACTGTTAAAGGGGTGGGCAGCTGTAGAGGTCACTGTTAAAGGGGCGGGCTGCTGTAGAGGTCACTGTTAAAGGAGGGGCAGCTGTAGAGGTCACTGTTAAAGGGGTGGGCAGAAGTAGAGGTCACTGTTAAAGGGGCTGGCAGCTGTAGAGGTCACTGTTAAAGGGGTGGGCTGCTGTAGAGGTCATTGTTAAAGGGGCGGGCTGCTCTAGAGGTCACTTTTAAAGGGGCGGGCTGCTGTAGAGGTCACTGTTAAAGAGGCGGGCCACTGTAGAGATCACTGTTAAAGGGCGGTCCACTGTAGAGGTCACTGTTAAAGGGGCTGGCCGCTGTAGAGGTCACTGTTAAATGGGCAAGCCGCTGTAGAGGTCACTGTTAAAGGGGTGGGCTGCTGTAGAGGTCACTGTTAAAGGGGCGGGCCGCTGTAGAGGTCACTTTTAAAGGAGTGGGCAGCTGTAGAGGTCACTGTTAAAGGGATAGGCAGCTGTAGAGGTCTCTGTTAAAGGGGCGGGCCGTTGTAGAGGTCACAATTTAAAGGGGCGGGCTGCTGTAGAGGTCACTGTTAAAGGGGCGGGCTGCTGTAGATGTCACTGTTTAAGGGACTGGCCGCTGTAGAGCTCACTGTTATAGGGGTGGGCTGCTGTAGAGGTCACTGTTAAAGGGGCGGGCACTGTAGAGGTCACTCTTGATATCTTTTAACGACACACACACACAAACAGTAAATGAAATAAATTAAATATACCCGTGCGAAGCCGTGTCCTTCAGTTAGTAATATATAAAGCTAAGTGTATGTATGTATGTCCGCTAAAGGAATCCGCACCATCGCAGCTACAATCACGAAATTTGGCACACATGTACATCAGGTGTCTGGAAAGGTTTTAGAAAGGGTCTTAGCTCTCCAGGATGTACCGTTCCTGAGATTCCCAAAAAATGCATTAGCCAATAGAAGCTTGGTCACATGACCCTTATCAGCCAATAGAAGCTCGTAGGCAGTTAGTTTCCACACACACCAGGTTTCCATAATAACCCAGCCATTTTCTTTCATTGCTGTAGGTCTACTTTAAAGGGGCAGAGCGCTGTGGATTGAAACTTTTAAAGAGGTATTCCGGTTACCATAAATATAACTTATGTTTTGGACAAAATCATTATCAATCATTACCTAATATAATGTAAATTTCACATATTTACCGTTCAGTAGTAGCAAAAGATGTTTTCTTCCACTGCTACCCACTGTGTTTCCTCATAAATTACCATGGCATCAACCTATAATTTAGACCACCCTCAAAAGAAGGACTTAAAAGCCCCACCCCCAGGTCCAGCTAAGACACGCCCCCGACTTTGTCAGGCCACGCCCCTTCCACTCCGCAGCCGATGGGGATTGAAAAATTGAAGGTAAAAATCAACTCTGTCAACTGTAGGGGTGGGAGGGAGGGTGACTTTCTACCTGCAGCTCATGCTTAGACTGCACAGTGCTGCTGAGTGATCTGTTCAAAAGTACATCCCTGTGTGCGTCCAGGCCCCATGCCGGAGGGAGAACAGGGAGCCAGAAAGCCAGACTGTCCAGCCTAAAACTGGATCTCTGGCCACCCTAGGGGCAGGCTGATGTTAGGGTGGCCAGACGTCCGGTTTTAGGCTGGAGAGTCCGGTTTTCTGGCTCCCCGTCCTACGTCCGGCGCAGTGCCTGGACAGACACAGGGATGTCCACCCTTTCAGTAGCTCATGCTCAGACAGCTTCTCCTCTGTGTCTTCACGGAGTCAGGGGGGGTGGCCTCATGTTTATGGGTGTGACTTCATGTGAGCCAGGGGCGTGGCTTCACATTTGGTGGCATGGCCGGTGAGGTCCGGCTCTCTGGGGTGAAGACAGTGGCCACCCTAGCTGCTGTGGAGGTCACAATTAAAGGGAAGGGAGCTGTGGATGTTACTGTTAAGAGGCGGGCACTGTAGACGTCACTCGCGATATCTTTTAATGACACACACACATTAAATGAAATATACCCGAGCGAAGCCGGGTCCTTCTGCTAGTGATATATAAAAGAATGTGAACCTCCCATATTCTGTAGGATCAGACCACAGTTTCACCCCAATAACAGAATCAAGGATTTCTGGAATTACTGAGGTATCAAAGAATGCCAACAGCCTAATATCTGTAGTATTAGATCACAATCACTTTCTGTGACATCACACAGGCTGGCTATCTTATGATTGGCTGTCTGCATGGCATCATGGGTGCTCCCTCATTCCTGGACTTCTTATTTTCTCTTTCTAACACGTGCAGCAGCCATTTTAGGAAAAATATGGTTCGTTGCCACAAAGCACAAGGAAATTTGACTTCGGGCCGAATCAAATTTTTCCTGAAATTCGGATCGAATTTCACTTTGTCAACTTCGATTCACTCGTCGCTAGTTGTCACCAATTAAATCTGGATTGATTTATGTTACAATAGCTGGAGTGTAAAATAATTCATAAAATATTTTTTTCTTTGTT
>ONZH01006077.1:0-21194 GCA_900303285.1 Rhinella marina
GCCTCCTTCCCATGTTGGGCCAGTGATTTCACTCCACCACCTCCTCTTCCACTTCTTCACTTTGGTCCTCCTCCTGACAAGTTGACGTTCAGTGCTGCTGACACTCAAAAACATTTGGGGTGAGGGTCTGCTGCTGATTTGACCATCTAAAACATTAGGGCGGTGCCTGCTGCTGAGCTGACTGTGTAAAACATTCGGGGCGAGTGCCTGCTGCTTGATCTGACTGTGCAAAACATTAGGGGTGGGCGTGCTGCTACTGCACTTTATATACAAGTAAATATGTTTCCTAACAATATTCCTCTAAAATCAATTATATCTTCTGTTTTTGGGGTATTATTGTCATTCCATAAAGTGGCGTAAGTCGGACACATCGTTAATAGCAGCACTTCGGTGTCCAAGATGCATCCAGACATCCTCCCATGCCTTTCCTAACCATTTCAGTTGGTTTCCACCATTTTCTCACGTTTCCCTGAACCAGTCACCCACCCCTCTGCAGAGCAGGGGTGCCTGGTCTTCTCCATTGACTTCCATTATTACTCGGGTGCTCGCCGAGCACTCGAGCACCACCTAGTGTTCGGCCAGAACACCCGAAGCATTGTGGTGCTCGATCATCACTAGTAAAAATGTATCACTCAACAGAGTATAATTGGAACTCAGAAACTGTAACTCAGAAGTGCATAATTAGGACTTTTGTCCCTGTTACATTTCAGTATGTCTTTTTTAAGGACAGAATATCATAGCATACAGCTATTCTGTCCTGCAAAAGAACACATTCTTTTTTTATTTTAGTCAATGAGAGACAAATGGAAATAAAGACATTACATTTTATCCAGTAAAACATATCAAGTTTTTATTTTTATATGAACTTTCAAACTCAAATAATTATTCAAAACAATAAAGATTCATTTAAAAATGGATACTTTAAAAATGGACACATATCAAAACATTTGCACAGCGTAGGCAAAACCAGAAAAATAACTACCGTAAAAATAAATTTGCTGTTTTATTTTTTTTTCATGTACGGCTAACGTATGCTGGTAACTAGTCCAGTGGACTCAACAAAAGAAGTGTTTTGAGAACTGTTTGGCATTTGAAGCAACACCTCTCTAGACAATGCTTTCCCTTCAGGAGTACACAAAAACGTACTACACATATCCACTTTGCTTGCAGAGTTTTCTCATCCCAGCAAAGAAGAGTAGTGGTGCTTAGCGGAGCAGGGCCTGCTTTCTACTGAACTGCTCTCTGTACACTCCCTTCTGTCCGTTCAGATAGAGCGCTGCCTTAACATGTTACATGTTTGTTATATCGGTGGCCAACCTGCTGCAATCTGCTAACTCGGTTGGGCATGGGCACTGCTTTACTCCCCTGCCTCTGCTTCTCTGGTGGCCAATCCCATGGTCTTCTGCAGCTTTCTTATGATGGCTTGGTCGCCAAAGCCTTCTGTTTCCCCTCCTCTGTCTGGTCTGGCCTGCTCTTGCTGGCAAGGCTTCTCTCTCTTTATAGGGTGCACATGCTTGCCTCCCTTAAACTATCAGAGCACTAATTCACACCTGGCCACCTCAGGGTATTTAAGGACCTTAAAGACAGTGCCTGAGCAAAGGTTTTTAGCTTGTTCCTGCACAGGTGTGCTGTATATGTTTGCCAATATCGACTTCTGCCTGATTCCGGACTCTGATCCTGCTGATTGCTGACTGACCTGACCTTTGCCTGAATCTGCCTGTTCTGACCGCAGACTGTCCCTGACTATGGTTTTTGTGTTTAACTCTTGGTGCCCCTCAATAGCTGAGTGGTCAACCACAGACTACTCCATTGAGGTAGCAGCCTGGTGGCTCCACTGTAGTGAAGTCCAGATTCCATATAGAGGTTAAAGAAGAATACCAGTGATTGCCAGGATAACACTCCTTTATGTTAGTCAAAGTCAAATCTGTTGGTTGACTCAGTGTCCACACCCACTTCCCACTGCCATAACACTATTGCTCTACTTACCAATTTCAAAAATACTAATATATATATATATATATATATATATATATATATATATATTTATTTTTTTTTTACTATGTAGATAAAGATATTTTATATTTTTATGAAATATTTTTATTTCATATTTTTATTCATGAATGTTGTCTTACTGCATATTCATCCAACTGAGAAACATTTTGTCTGAATTATTGAAATAGCTATTCCATCATTGTACATTAATACAATGTTAAGGAGAAACTATTCACTGTTGTCACTTGCTGCGCACATTACTTATTCGAAATGATAAAATAAATTTGGATTAATTGTAACTCCTGAATCTTAGCATCTGTCAAGTTATGAAAATATAGTAAACTATACTGAATAGACAACATGTGAGTTCAATTATAGAAACATGGCGGCTGTTGATGCAATGTGAAATTGTAGTTGAATACTTCAATTTATCTGCTTATTAAATACAATAAAGATCAAGTGAGTCGCATCTGAAGAATTATTATTTCTATTGCTTCTCTTTTTAAAAGGTGAATGAAAATAGATTTACTTTCATGAATTCCTGCTGAAACTCAGTTGTCAATGCCATAGATCATAAGCTTCTCGGTCAGACATAACAAGTCCTAGAGCAAATAATGTTATTTGTAGCTCTATCAGATTTTAATAGAGTATTAAAAAGGGCTTTCTAATCTTGACAATCGCCTTAGAGGTGTGGCTTAAGAGCTAAAAAACTGCTTTCTACAATAACAGTGTCCAAGCTGTCCATGGGTTGGAGTAATTATGTTACTGTAGGTTCTCCATTTTTGAAGTATGTACATTAGTTGCTATATCATGAGCCGCTTTAACATAGCACTAGAATTTGTTTCTATGACAGTAATAAATAATTTACTCCGAATATTCTCTATGCAGGACAACATAATCCAGTTACATTTTGCATTTTAGTTCAGACAATTCACTGTTAAATCCAACATAAGCCAGTTAATGTTTGTTCTAAGTTTATGTTGCCTGATGAACATCCTGCTTAAGCCTCAACTCACTCCTGGCAATGACAACTGTTTCAGTGCTGCTTTTCTTTAGTCTTTGTTTTCTCACCAGCTGCTTTGTGTGGTGTTGCAGATTGTTCAGTGGGCAGATGGGTTTGGAAGATCATACTTATAGACATGCAGCAAATCAAAACCCGGATCATCTGCGCTTCAATTATCAAGGTCTGCCTTGATGTCAAAGGCAAACAAATCCCTATCAGCAATATGCTTTGATTGCTAATTAATGCAAACAGCTGTTGTCTTCACTATACACAATAACGTATCAGTACCAAATGGCTTACAACAATTTCAAGATGCAGTTCCACAGCCAAAAGTGCTCTTTTAATACAGGTATGACAGCAGACTGTGTATTTCCATAAAAGTCATATTGCTTAGCGGCATCTGCTAAATACCCACTGAAAATCCAATGTTCTACCTGGACAAATACAATACAAAAATCATACAGAATCATAATATGGTAATTTGAAAAAACAAACATCATATACACAGAGGTTTAAAATGTACTGTAGACACCAAAGAACAGAAGGCAGCCAAGCAGTTAGGCTACATCTAGATAATATCTACTCTCCTTAATCATCTCTCAGATCAGTTGCCCTGAGATAGCTTGTAAATGACGACCCGAATTGTTCCGAATAGTAGGTTGTCTCCAAACTAGGGTCACACACATTCACTTTACAGTTATTTTCACTTTTTTACCTATTTAAAGTTGTGTATTCAATCAAGTGAGACATTGATCGCAGAATTTTTAGACAGTGTGTCTGCAACCAAGTAATATTTATAGAATTGTGCTAGCTGCATAACAGTGACCATGAAAATATGTTAACCAAACGTAGAACGGTCCGCAGCACTTGTCCAGTTCAAGCATAGTCTTTATAATGATCGAGCAGCATACATAGTGATGTTTCGACTGTGAAGTCTTTTTCAAGCAATATGTGTCAGAACAAAGTGAACCTTAAATAAGTACTCACTAAGTGGGTGGGTAGAAGATACCTCAACTAATTAGAAGCTGAGAGAAGTGTACAAATAATATTACATGTCATCAAAAACTTACAGTGAATGAGACTTCATGTGAGGTCCCAGGGCTGACACAGTGTAATGGTAGTGCTTTGTCCAGCTTCCTGAGACAGCGACTGCGGACACACACTACTGAGTGGGAGAAAAGCCCTATTTGAATAGTAAGGCATTGCATCCAATAAAGAGGACCAAACGTCACAGAAGGAGGTGACATGTATAGTTTTTGGCATAAAACTAGAGCATGGGGCTTGGCCTGTATTGGGGTGAGGTGATCAGCCAACACCAGCATTAGGACGGGCCCAAACTGTCAAGCAAAAGATGCATGCTTCATATCTCCTATGGTGTGCCTGGACAACATCTAGAGAGTGTTTGTAAGTGTTTCTATGGCAGCATGTAAAGCCATGGCATCTCTATTGTCATATACGGTACCAAGCCACGACACGTATACAAATGAAGGGGAGTATCAACTGTTCCAAAAGGCCAGCCACAGGTCAGGGCAATTATCACACTATATCCGCCACCAAGTAAGATCACCATTTAGGTGACACATTCTCACTAAGATCAGACGTTACAGTGTTCACACAGTTGTTATCATTAAGGAGTCTGCTATTGATGGACAGATCCCCAATGACCAGGGCGGACTGGGAACTTAATGTGGCCCTGAAAAAATACTAAAAGTGCCCCGTTTTGAGTCGGGCCAAACTGATGGAAAGCAGGACAGCAATACCATATTGTGGCACATTATACCACCCCAGCGAGCCAAAATTACCACAGTCCATCACAAATACTGCCAGCAGACAAAAATACATCCCCAAAAACTTCCACTGGCCAGTAGGAGGCCCAGGTGCCCCCTGGCATCGGCCCACGGGAAATTTCCCGTAAGGTCTATGGCCAATCCGCCCCTGCCAATACTCAGACAATGTGAGGCACGGACAGCACATGCAACTACTCACTGGGTCATCATTTAGATGACACATACGGATGGGAAACAGGGATGTGATGTTCAGCCACTTATGCAACAATCACCCAGTAGATGTGGCTGAAGAAACAGATAGGCTCACATGGGACCTCATGGAGTCTCATTCACTTAAGTTGATGACATATTGTAATGTTAATGTTATTTGTATAATTTGTACACTTTGCTCAGCTTCTAATTAGTCTACGAGTTGAGGGATATCTTCTGAATTATACACCCATTTGAGGTTCACTTTGCTCTGTCATATATGCTTGAAAAAGGACTTCACAGACAAAACATCGCTATGTGAGCTGCTGATCACTAAATAATCCTACTCTTGAACTGGGCAAGTGCTGCAGACCATTCTACATATGGCTGTATGAGGATCCAGAGCAGGATCCATTACTGCGTACACCACCTCACCTTGGACTTTAACCAGGTACCTGGTTACCGGGAGCTTATTAGGGTTGGAGTGCTGCTTACTTACATTGAATCTGTCTGGGCTTATAGCATGCACACGTCATTATTGGAGGTTGATATGTTTCCTTGATTAATTGTCTGATACTTCTTGATGCAATGGCGGCAGCTTACAGTTCTGTCTACACTGAGGAGGATGTGTATGCATTTTGGGAACACAACTGGACAGTTCTTTTCTGAACAAACCAAATATGGATGATTAAACAGATACTGGATACTGAAAAGAAACAACTTATCTCACATGAACTCCATTTGTCAACCCTGTGCGAATACTATAATGCACAGCGAATCCCAAGGGGTCTACAGACCCACCTGCGGCCAATACTGCTCCCCAATAACAAGGACTTCTGCTCCAAGTTTGAAATTATCTCCAATCGCTTCTCAATTAGAGCTGGGTGTTAACAAAAAAACTGATCAAAATGCTGGAATCTCAGCTCAATATCATGATGACAAAACCGAATTCTTATCTCTGAAGAATGGACTTACTGCAAGCTACTGAAATACCGCACTAATATTGAATTAACAAATGCAAGTGGTTTTGACATGGAAGATTACAACAAAAGAGACTTCTAACACCAAGAAGTAGAAGAATAAGGAAGATTCAAACACTGAACGTGGAGGAAATTACCAGGATAACCAGGTTTAGGAAGCCTCCAAGAGGCAGACCCAATAACACAGATGGACTTCAAAAGACTCTTTTTTTTGGTGGTAAATATCTCCTCTATAGCACACTCTGATTCCAAACTTTACTTCTGAATAAGGGTTATCTTTTTTTCCATCTTCTCAGGTTGACTGGTTTGATTGAGAAATTGACCTTCATGCCTTCTTTAGCCTCCTTAGACTTCAGCTTTTTTTGCCACTACCACATCTAATATTACACTTACACTGCACCCCAGCACCCAGAGGCACTTTGTATATCAAAGATTGTGATTTATACGTCAAAAGCAATTTCAATCTTACCATCCATCCCCCCACACACACACACACACACACCCACACACCTAATAATAATGTGTTAGAGCAAGCATTTCTTTGGTGAAGGAAGATTAATAGGTTAAAAAACATGAATTGACTTTCCATTTATGCATTTCAACCAAGGGTTGACAACCATGCGAGTAAATGTTATATAGCACACGAGGTGCAGAGAGAAAGAGTGTCATATGGATTTGACTGCGATTTCACTGGATAATTTCAGTTCCATGTCGCATTAAAGACCTCCTGATGCACCAAAAACTGTCCAAAAAAGATTTGGAAACTATGGATGTATTTTTTCATATATTTTGGCTACATAATAGAGATGAGCGAGCATACTCGTCCGAGCTTGGTGCTCGTTCGAGTATTAGGGGTACTCGTAAGTGCTCGCTGCTCGGACGAGTATCTCGCCATGCTCGAGGAAATGGCAACTTCCGCATCGTGCTTTTTTGGCGCCTATAAACACAGCCAATCACAAGCCAGGAGACTCTGCGGTACACCCAGCATCACGTGGGGCCCTTACATGTCGATAGCAGGGTACCGCAGAGTCTCCTGGCTTGTGATTGGCTGAGTTTATAGGCGCCAAAAATGCATGATGCGGAAGTTGCCATTTCCTCGAGCATGGCGAGATACTCGTCCGAGCAGCGAGCACTTACGAGTACCCTAATACTCGAACGAGCACCAAGCTCGGACGAGTATGCTCGCTCATCTCTATTATGTAGCCCAAAATACTATGAATAAAAATCACTTTATCCCATAGTTTCCAAAATCTGGACAGTTTTTGGGGGACAGTTTTTGGGTGCATCAGGAGGTCTTTAAATGCGACATGGCAACTGAAAATTATCCCAGTGAAATCTGCAGTCCAAAATCCATATGACACTCTTTCTCTTCTGCACCCTTCCGTGTGCTCATATAACACTTTACATCCGCATAGGTTCCTGTCAACCCCTTGGTTGAAATGCATAAAAATGGAAAGTCCAATTTCATGTTTTTTTTAACCTATTAATCCCTTCCTTCACCAAAGAAATGCTTGCCTCTAACACATTATTATTAGGTGTGTGGGTGTGTGTGTGTGTGTGTGTGGGGGGGATGGATGGTAAGATTGGAAATTGCTTTTGACGTATAAATCACAATCTTTGATATACAAAGTGCCTCTGGGTGCTGGGGTGCCAGTGTAAGTGTAATATTAGATGTGGTAGTGGCAAAAAAAGCTTGAAGTCTAAGGAGGCTAAAGAAGGCATGAAGGTCAATTTCTCAATCAAACCAGTCAACCTGAGAAGATGGAAAAAAAGATAACCCCTTATTCAGAAGTGAAAGTTTGGAATCAGAGTGTGCTATAGAGGAGATATTTACCACCAAAAAAAAGAGTCTTTTTGAAGTCCCATCTGTGTTATTGGGTTCTGCCCTCTTGGAGGCTTCCTAAACCTGGTTATCCTGGTATTTCCTCCACGTTCAGTGTTTGAATCTTCCTTTATTCTTCTACTTCTTGGTGTTAGAAGTCTCTTTTGTTGTAATCTTCCATGTCACAAAACCACTTTTGGCATTTGGTTAATTCAATATTAGTGCGGTATTTCAGTAGCTCTGCAGTAAGTCATTCCTTCAGAGATAAGAATTCGGTTTTAGTCATCATGATATTGAGCTGAGATTCCAGCATTTTGATCAGTTTTTTTGTTAACACCCAGCTCTAATTGAGAAGCGATTGGAGATAATTTCAAACTTGGAGCAGAAGTCCTTGTTATTGGGGAGCAGTATTGGCCGCAGGTGGGTCTGTAGACCCCTTGGGATCCGCTGTGCATTATAGTATTCGCACAGGGTTGACAAATGGAGTTCATGTGAGATAAGTTGTTTCTTTTCAGTATCCAGTATCTGTTTAACTCAGTCCATATTTGGTTTGTTCAGAAAAGAACTGTCCCCAGTTGTGTTCCCCAAAATGCATACCACATCCTCCTCAGTGTAGACAGAACTGTAAGCTGCCGCCATTGCATCAAGAAGTAATCAGACAATTATCAAGGAAACATATCCAACTCCATAATGACGTGTGCATGCTTATAAGCCCAGACAGATTCAATTGTAAGTAAGCAGCACTCCAAACCCTAAATAAGCTCCCGGTAACCAGGTACCTGGTTAAAGTCCAAGGTGAGGTGGTGTACGCAGTAATGGATCCTGGCTCTGGATCCTCATACAGCCATATGTAGAATGGTCTGCAGCACTTGCCCAGTTCAAGCAGTAGGTATTTATTTAGTGATCAAGCAGCTCACATAGCGATGTTTTGTCTGTGAAGTCTTTTTCAAGCAATATATGACAGAGCAAAGTGAACCTCAAATGGGTGTATAATTCAGAAGATATCCCTCAACTCGTTAGACTAATTAGAAGCTGAGCAAAGTGTACAAATTATACAAATAACATTAACATTACAATATGTCATCAAAACTTAAAGTGAATGAGACTCCATGAGGTCCCATGTGAGGCCTATCTGTTTCTTCAGCCACATCTACTGGGTGATTGTTGCATAAGTGGCTGAACATCACATCCCTGTTTCCCATCCGTATGTGTCATCTAAATGATGACCCAGTGAGTAGTTGCATGTGCTGTCCGTGCCTCACATTGTCTGAGTCATTGGCAGGGGCGGATTGGCCATAGACCTTACAGGGAAATTTCCCGGTGGGCCGATGCCCAGGGGGCCACCTGGGCCCTCCTCACTGCCGGCCAGTGGAAGTTTTTGGGGATGTATTTTGTGCTGCTGGCAGTATTTGTGATGGACTGTGGTATTTGGCTCTGCTGGGGTGGTATAATGTGCCACAATATGGTATTGCTGGTCCTGCTTTCCATCAGTTTGGCCCCGACTACAAAACGGGGCCACTTTTAGTATTTTTTCCAGGGCCACATTAAGTTCCCAGTCCGCCCCTGGTCATTGGGGATCTGTCCATCAATAGCAGACTCCCTTAATGATAACAACTGTGTGAACACTGTAACGTCTGATCATTAGTGAGAATGTGTCACCTAAATGGTGATCTTACTTGGTGGCGGATATAGTGTGATCAATTGCCCTGACCTGATGGCTGGCCTTTTGGAACAGTTGATACTCCCCTTCAGTTTGTATACGTTGTCGTGGCTTGGTACCGTATATGACAATAGAGATGCCATGGCTTTACTATGCTGCCATAGAAACACTTACAAACACCTCTCTAGGATGTTGTCCAGGCACACCCATAGGAGATATGAAGCATCATCCTTTTGCTTGACAGTTTGGGCGACCGTCCTAATGCTGGTGTTGGCTGATCACCTACCACCCCAATACAGGCCCACAGCCCCATGCTCTAGTTTTATGCCCAAAAACTATACATGTCACCTCCTTCTTGGTGACGTTTGGTCTCTTTATTGGATGCAATGCCTTACTATTCAAATAGGGCTTTTCTCCCACTCAGTAGTGTGTGTCCGCGCAGTCGCTGTCTCAGGAAGCTGGACAAAGCACTAACCATTACACTGTGTCAGCCCTGGGACCTCACATGAAGTCTCATTCACTGTAAGTTTTGATGACATGTAATATTATTTGTACACTTCTCTCAGCTTCTAATTAGTTGGGAGGTATCTTCTACCCACCCACTTAGTGAGTACTTATTTAAGGTTCACTTTGTTCTGACACATATTGCTTGAAAAAGACTTCACAGTCGAAACATCACTATGTATGCTGCTCGATCATTAAATAAAGACCTAATGCTTGAACTGGACAAGTGCTGCGGACCGTTCTACGTTTGGTTCAACATATTTCATGGTCACTGTTATGCAGCTAGCACAATTCTATAAATATTACTTGGTTGCAGACACAACTGTCTAATAAATTCTGCGATCATGTCTCACTTGATTGGAATACACAACTTTAAATAGGTAAAAAAGTGAAAATAACTGTAAAGTGAATGTGTGTGACCCTAGTTTGGAGACAACCTACTATTCGGAACAATTCAGGGGTCGTCATTTACAAAGCTATCTCAGGGCACTGATGCTGAGAGATGATTAAGGAGAGTAGATATTATCTAGATGTAGCCTAACTGCTTGGCTGCCTTCTGTTCTTTGGTGTCTACAGTACATTTTAAAACCTCTGTGTATATGATGTTGTTTTTTCAAATTACCATATTATGATTCTGTTATGATTTTTGTATTGTATTTGTCCAGGTAGAACATTTGGATTTTCAGTGGGTAGTTTAGCAGATGCCCTAAGCAATATGACTTTTAATGGAAAATACACAGTCTGCTGTCATACTCTGTATTAACAGAGCACTTTTGGCTGTGGAACTGCATCTTGAAATTGTTGTAAGCCATTTGGTCACTGATACGTTATTGTGTATAGTGAAGACAACAAGCTGTTTGCATTAATTAGCAATCAAAGCATATTGCTGGATAGGGATTTGTTTGCCTTTGACATCAAGGCAGACCTTGATAATTGAAGCTGCAGATGATCCTGGGTTTTGATTTGCTGCATGTCTATAAGTATGATCTTCCAAACCCATCTGCCCACTGAACCATCTGCAAACACCACACAAAAGCAGCTGGTGAGAAAACAAAGACTAAAGAAAAGCAGCACTGAAACAGTTGTACATTGCCAGGAGTGAGTTGAGGGCTTAAGCAGGATGTATCATCAGGCAACATAAACTTAGAACAAACATTAACTGGCTTATGTTGGATATTAACAGTGAATTGTCTGAACTAAAATGCAAAATGTAACTGGAATTATGTTGTCCTGCATAGAGAATATTCGGAGTAAATTATTTATTACTGTCATAGAAACAAATTCTAGTGCTATGTTAAAGCGGTCATGATATAGCAACTAATGTAACATACTTCAAAAATGGAGAACCTACAGTAACATAAATTACTCCCAACCCATGGACAGCTTGGACACTGTTATTGTAAGAAAGCAGTATTTTTTTAGCTCTTAAGCCACACCTCTAAGGCGATTGTCAAGATTAGAAAGCCCATTTTTAATACTCTATTAGGAAATCTGAGTTAGAGCTACAAATAACATTATTTGCTCTAGGACTTGTTATGTCTGACCGAGAAGCTTATGATCTATGGCATTGCCACAACTGAGTTTCAGCAGGAATTCATGAAAGTAAATCTATTTTCATTCACCTCTTTTAAAAGAGAAAGCTAATAGAATATAATAATTCTTCAGATGCAGACTCACTTGATCTTTATTGTATTTAATAAGCAGATAAATTGAAGTATTCAACTACAATTTTCACATTGCATCAACAGCCGCCATGTTTCTATAATTGAACTCACCATGTTGTCTATTCAGTATAGTTACTATATTTTCATAACTTGACAGATGCTAAGATTCAGGAGTTACAATTAATCCAAATTTATTTTATCATTTCGAATAAAGTAATGTGCGCAGAAAGTGACAACAGTGAAATAGTTTCTCCTTAACATTGTATTAATGTACAATGATGGAATAGCTATTTCAATAATTCAGACAAAATGTTTCTCAGTTGGATGAATATGCAGTAAGACAACATCATGAAAATAAAAAATATGAAATACAAAATATTTCATAAAAAATATAAAATATCTTTATCTACAATAGTAAAAAAAAAAAAAAAAATAAATATATATATATATATATATATATATATATATATATATATATTAGTATTTTTGAAATTGGTAAGTAGAGCAATAGTGTTATGGCAGTGGGAGTGGGTGTGGAGCCACTGAGTCAACCAACAGATTTGACTTTGGACTAAACATAAAGGAGTGTTATCCTGGCAATCATCTGGTATTCTTCCTTTAACCTCTATATGGAGATCTGGACTTCACTACAGTGGAGCCACCAGGCTGCTACCTCATGGAGTAGTCTGTGGTTGACCACTCAGCTATTGAGGGGCACCAAGAGTTAACACAAAAACCATAGTCAGGGACAGTCTGCGGTCAGAACAGGCAGATTCAGGCAAAGGTCAGGTCAGTCAGCAATCAGCAGGATCAGAGTCCAGGAATCAGGCAGAAGTCGGCATATTGGCAAACATATACAGCACACCTGTGCAGGAACAAGCTAGAAAACCTATTGCTCAGGCACTGTCTTTAAGGTGCCTTAAATACCCTGAGGTGGCCAGGTGTGAATTAGGGTGCTTGTGCTCTGACCCTTAATAGTTTAAGGGAGCAAGCATGTGCACCCTATAAAGAGAGGAGAGAAGCCTTGCCAGCAAGAGCAGGCCAGACCCAGACAGAGGAGGGGAAACAGAAGGCTTTGGCGACCAAGCCCATCATAAGAAAGCTGCAGAAGACCAATGGGATTGGGCCACCAGAGAAGCAGAGGCAGGGTGAGTAAAGCAGTGCCCATGCCCAACCGAGTTAGCAGATTGGCAGCAGGTTGGCCACCGATATAACAAACATGATAACATGTTAAGGCAGCGCCTCTATCTGAACGGACAGAAGGGAGTGTACAGAGAGCAGTTCAAGTAGAAAGCAGGCCCTGCTCCGCTAAGCACCACTACTCTTCTTTGCTGGGATGAGAAAACTCTGCAAGCAAAGTGAATATGTGTAGTACGTTTTTGTGTACTCCCTGAAGGGAAAGCATTGTCTAGAGAGGATGTTGCTTCAAATGCCAAACAGTTACTCAAAACAGCTTCTTTTGTTGAAGTCCACTGGACTGCAGTTACCAGCATACGTTAGCCGTACATGAAAAAAAAAATATAAAAACATGCAAATTTATTTTATTTACGGTAGTTATTTTTCTGGTTTTGCCTACGCTGTGCAAATGTTTTGATATGTGTCCATTTTTAAAGTATCCATTTTTAAATGAAATCTTTATTGTTTTGAATAATTATTTGAAGATTTGAAAGTATCATATAAAAAAATAAAAAACTTGATATGTTTTACTGGATAAAAATGTAATGTCTTGTATTTCCATTTGTCTCTCATTGACTACAACATACAAAAAAAGAATGTGTTCTTTTTGCAGGACAGAATAGCATGGTATGCTATGATATTCTGTCCTTAAAAAAGACATACTGAAATGTAAACAGGGACAAACAAAGTCCTAATTATGCACTTCTGAGTTACAGTTTCTGAGTTCCCAATTATACTCTGTTGAGTGATACATTTTTACTAGTGATGATCGAGCACCACAATGCTCGGGTGTTCTGGCCGAACACTAGGTGGTGCTCGAGTGCTCGGCCGAGCACCCGAGTATAATGGAAGTCAATGGGAGAAGACCAGGCACCCCCTGCTCTGCAGAGGGGTGGGTGACTGGTTCATAGGGAAACGTGAGAAAATGGTGGAAACACCACTGAAATGGTTAGGGAAAGGCATGGGGAGGATGTCTGGATGCATCTTGGACACCGAAGTCGCTGCTATTAACGATGATGTCCGACTATTACGCCACTTTTATGGAATGACAATAATACCCCCAAAAACAGAAGATATAATTGATTTTAGAGGAAATATTGTTAGGAAACATATTTACTTGTATATAAAGTGCAAGTAGCAGCACGCCCTCACCCCTAATGTTTTGCACAGTCAGATCAGCAGCAGGCACTCGCCCCGAATGTTTTACACAGTCAGCTCAGCAGCAGGCACTCGCCCCTAATGTTTTAGATGGTCAAATCAGCAGCAGACCCTCACCCCAAATGTTTTTGAGTGTCAGCAGCACTGAACGTCAACTTGTCAGGAGGAGGACCAAAGTGAAGAAGTGGAAGAGGAGGTGGTGGACGATGAAATCACTGGCCCAACATGGGAAGGAGGCAAGCTGAGCGAGGACAGCAGTACAGAGGGGGAGGGACCCGCAGCACCGCAAAAGGCTGGAAGAGGCGGTGGGATGGCAAAAGGGAAAAGGCAGGCCACACCAACAAGTGTGGACGATAAAAGAATTGTCATTTTCAGCCTGTGCCGTACCAAATTGAGCAGGGGCATGAACACTAGCAACCTGACCACCACCAGCATGATCTTTATGGCAGCAAAGCACCCTAATAGGTGGCCCAAATGCCTGGATCCACAATCGGTGTCTGCGGGTCACACCACTGCCTCCTCTTCCCTGTGTTACGTGTTAGCCAAGACACAGGCTCAGATGCCTCCCGCCCTGCACCTGGACCCTTGCAAGCACCATCAGTGAGCACATCCACTTCTGTGTCCCAGTGCAGCGTACAGATGTCCATACCCCAGGCCTTTGAACGAAAGCGCAAATACCCAGCCACCCACCCACAGGCCATAGCACTAAATGCACACCTTTACAAATTGCTGGCACTGGAAATGTTGCTTGTGGACACTGAGGCTTTTCGCAGTCTGCTGGCGGCGGCTGTCCTTTGTTACGCAGTACCTAGCCGCCACTATTTTTGCCGGTGTGCCCTCACCACCTTACACCAGCATGTGTCCCAAAACATAACTCGTGCCCTGACCAACGCAGTTCTTGGGAGGGTCCACTTAACGACTGACACATGGACAAGTGCTTCTGGCCAGGGACGCAAAATTTCCCTGACTGCACACTGGATGAACGTTGTGGAGGCTAGGAGCGAGTTGTACCCTGGGATGGCACAGGTGCTACCGACACAAAGGATTGCGGGCCCTACTTCCATCAGGATTTCCGCCACCACCTACATTAGCGGCTGAAACCCCTCCTTCTCCTCCACCACTTCCATCTAGGAATTCTCATCTTGCAGCACCAGTCAGCCATCAGTCAGTAGCAGTTTAGCACAGCGGTGGGGAAGTGGCAACAGACTGTGCTGAAACTTATTTGCTTAGTTGACAAACAACACACCGCCACAGAGCTGTGGCAGGGTATAAGGGACTAGGCTGAGCTGTGGCTCTCACCACTCAACCTACAACCAGGTGTGTTTGTGTCTGATAACGGCCGCAACTTGGTGGCGGATTAGGAGCTCGGCAAGCTCACACACATACTGTCACGCTCAGGTGTGGGGGGAAAACCACACAAAGCGTAGGAGGGAAAGAAGATTAGGTCTGGAAACTAAGGAAGAAAGATGGACACCTCCTATAGGAAACCTTGACTCTAATCCTGACTGACTACCAGTACGAACAGGCCTCAAAATGTAGGCGAGTTCATACACAGGAACCTAAACCAAACTGACCCTATAGGACCCTGGAACTAATTACAGTCCACCTGTTCCTCCAACAGTAAGGAGAAACAGGAGTCTCCCTCAGGCCAAACAACTTAGTGGTTCAGCAGTTTCGAAAAAACCTACACCAATTTGCCTGAGCTGCTGGTGAAGGTCCCCATTTCTGAAAGTCGCCTACAGCTTCCGCTGGTCTGGCAACGCTGCAGCAGTGCTTACACTTGCCAGCTCACTGACTGCTGTGCGACCTGAGCACGCGCTGGAACTCTTCCTGATCACAATAAAGAAGGACAACGCTGCATGTGGAAAAGGTTCTGATAAGCGGCCTAGTGTCACAACTAGGAGGGAAAAGTTTGGTAAAATGGTAAAGGAATACCTAGCTGACAATGTCAACATCCTCAGCAATCCCTCTGTGCCTTATAATTATTGGGTGTCTAAGCTGGACACGTGGCACGAACTGGCGCTCTATGCCTTGGAGGTGCTGGCCTGCCCTGCCGCCAGTGTTTTGTCAGAGCGGTTATTTAGTGCCGCTGGGGGCATAATAACTGCTAAGCGAATCCGCCTGTCAACTGAAAATACTGACGCTAATCAAAATGAACAAGGCCTGGATTGCGCTGACTTTAAATGTGGCTTTTAAGGTGTATTGAATACACTATTTCCATGAACCCCTTCCTCTTCTTGTCCTCTTCCTCCATCATATCAAACTGCTTATTAGGCTGCCCTCGCCTTTAAATATTTAAGAGGTTCACCAGCAGGCCCTCACCCCAAATTTTTTAACCTAAATAATTAACCTCACTCTGGTCGTCCTCCTGACATGTTGACCTAACAAGAACCTGTCTTGCGCCGCCCTCCAAACTGAGACATGAAGCTAGGAGTTTTGGATTACTTTGTTTCTTGCAACATCAGCAGCACGCCCGCTTCCCTGTCCCTTACTGCTCGCCTTGCGCATACTAAATGGTATACATGCAAGTTTGTCAAAAGTAGAGTTGCGCAGATTTTTTTAGTGTATTAGCAGAAAAATTTCACAGAATGAGAAAACGTTATGCAGCAGACGCAGTGCAGGTAATGTCACATACCTGTGCTGCATGTGCAGTATAACCTTTCTGTATCCTAAATACCTGACATCCAGTGTATTTTTTTCTGCCATTATTCATATAATGTATAACGTTTGCGAAATCAGGCACAGATAGTGTAGGGATAGGATTTGGCTAGGCAGGGCTAGTTGTTCTGTTGAAAAGACCCCAAAGTCCTTTTAAGGACTTTTGTTATATCTGGCTGCAATATTGTTATTCTTGATGGTCAAAATTTGCGCAAGTTTGCCTAATCTTAACACCAGCTGCGCAGCGTGTGCAGGACAATGTATGTTTCTCCTACATACCTGACATTTATTGCGTTTCTTTCTGCCGCTAATCACGGTGACATTACATGTGCAGGACAATGTATGTACATGTGCAGGACTATGTACAGTACCTGACATTTATTGCGTTTATTTCTGCCGCTATCATGGTGACATTAGTAATGTTGCCTTCAATAGCTGCAGAAAAAAATACACCAGATTTCTGTTATTTGGGATACACAAATGTTAGACAGCACACGCTGAAAAGGTGGTGTTAAGGTCAGGCAACCTTGCTCAATTTTTAACCCACCACAAAAATAATATATTGCAGCCAGATATAACAATGGACTTTTGTGTCTTTTGAACAGAACTACTAGCCCTGCCTAGCCAAATCCTATCCCTACACTATATGTGCCTCCTTGCGCAAATGTTATACAGCAGGCGCAGCTTGCGCAGGAACTACGGCTTTAATTAACGGCAGAAAAAATAGCAAAGGATGTCAGGTTTGTAGACTACAGAAAGGTTCTTATGCACACGCTGTGCATGTGGTATTAGCGTCAGGCACACTTGCGTTCTTTTTGCCCCAAAATGTAAAAAAAAAAAATGCAGCCAGATATAACAATGGACTTTTGCGTCTTTTGAATAGAACTACTAGCTCTGCCTAGCCAAATCCTATCCCTACACTATATGTCCCTCCTTGCGCAAATGTTATACAGCAGACGCAAAAGAGGTACTGCGGACGTAAATAACAGCAGAAAAAATAGCAATGGATGTCAGGTATATAGTATACAGAGAGTAATACACCATGCACCAGCTGCGCAGGTGGCGTTAATGTCAGGCAACCTTGCGCAATTTTTAACCCCTTAAAAAAAAAAAAAAAAAATTATATATATATATATATATACTCACCGGCCACTTTATTAGGTACACCTGTCCAACTGCTCGTTAACACTTAATTTCTAATCAGCCAATCACATGGCGGCAACTCAGTGCATTTAGGCATGTAGACATGGTCAAGACAATCTCCTGCAGTTCAAACCGAGCATCAGTATGGGGAAGAAAGGTGATTTGAGTGCCTTTGAATGTGGCATGGTTGTTGGTGCCAGAAGGGCTGGTCTGAGTATTTTAGAAACTGCTGATCTACTGGGATTTTCACGCACAACCATCTCTAGGGTTTACAGAGAATGGTCCGAAAAAGAAAAAACATCCAGTGAGCGGCAGTTCTGTGGGCGGAAATGCCTTGTTGATGCCAGAGGTCAGAGGAGAATGGGCAGACTGGTTCGAGCTGATAGAAAGGCAACAGTGACTCAAATTGCCACCCGTTACAACCAAGGTAGGCAGAAGAGCATCTCTGAACGCACAGTACGTCGAACTTTGAGGCAGATGGGCTACAGCAGCAGAAGACCACGCTGGGTGCCACTCCTTTCAGCTAAGAACAGGAAACTGAGGCTATAATTTGCACAAGCTCATCGAAATTGGACAGTAGAAGATTGGAAAAACGTTGCCTGGTCTGATGAGTCTCAATTTCTGCTGCGACATTCGGATGGTAGGGTCAGAATTTGGCGTCAACAACATGAAAGCATGGATCCATCCTGTCTTGTATCAACGGTTCAAGCTGGTGGTGGTGGTGTCATGGTGTGGGGAATATTTTCTTGGCACTCTTTGGGCCCCTTGGTACCAATTGAGCATCGTTGCAACGCCACAGCCTACCTGAGTATTGTTGCTGACCATGTCCATCCCTTTATGACCACAATGTACCCAACATCTGATGGCTACTTTCAGCAGGATAATGCGCCATGTCATAAAGCTGGAATCATCTCAGACTGGTTTCTTGAACATGACAATGAGTTCACTGTACTCAAATGGCCTCCACAGTCACCAGATCTCAATCCAATAGAGCATCTTTGGGATGTGGTGGAACGGGAGATTCGCATCATGGATCTGCAGCCGACAAATCTGCGGCAACTGTGTGATGCCATCATGTCAATATGGACCAAAATCTCTGAGGAATGCTTCCAGCACCTTGTTGAATCTATGCCACGAAGAATTGAGGCAGTTCTGAAGGCAAAAGGGGGTCCAACCCGTTACTAGCATGGTGTACCTAATAAAGTGGCCGGTGAGTGTATATATATATATTTCAGCAAGATATAATAGTCCTTAAAAGGGCTTTTGTGTCTTTACTATCCCTGCCTATCGTTCTTCTCTCCCTACACTATCTGTCCCTCCTTGCAGCAGCTCTCCCTGACTCGGCATGAGCCGGCCGGTCACATGTCACCGGGTGCTTTATAGCACCCGATGACGCGTTTCCGTCCAGCCAATCACTGTAATGCCAGTAGCAAACATGGCTACTGGCATTACAGTGAATGCCAGTACCTCCCCGCATGCTAATTGGCTAATTAGCGTGCGGGGAGGGGACTCGAGCATGGCGCTTGAGCACACGTGGTGTTTCGGCTGAACACCGCGTGGACCCGAGTGCCACCATGTTCGGCCAAATACCATATTCGGTCGAACATGTTCGCTCAACACTAATTTTTACTGTATTCAAACATATACTCTTGGCATAAAGCAAAAATGAGGCAGGTGAAGACAGACATAAGTACATCAAGTTCAACCAGGTGTGAATTAAGTGAAGGAGAGTAAGAAACCATAATTCTACCAATTTTAATAAGCTTTAATGTTAATTTAGTTCTAAGCATCTAAGCCCTTTTAAAAACCATCAACTGTTCCTGTTATGACCATGTCCTGAGTGAGACTATTTCACAGATATAAAGTTCTTATTGGGAAGAAGCCTTGACTCTGGAGACTGAACTTTTTCTTCTCCTGACAGAGACAGTGCCTCCTTGTCTTTTGTGGGGATTTTACATGGAAGACCTTTTAACCATATGTTTGTACGGGACATAATGTGTCCCCTTAGATGCATCTTCTCCACTAAATAAATTTAATTCTTTTAATGTTTCTTCATGACTAAGACCCTCCATGTGACTTATTCGTTTAGCTGCTTTTCCCTGTACTTTTTCAAGCTCCAGGGCATCCTTTCTATGAACTGGTGCCCAGAAATGAACTACATATTTCAGATGAGGCAGCACCAAAACTTTGTAAAGTGGTACCATTACTTCCCTGTCCCGCGAGTCTGTGCTGTGCCTAGTCTTGCTTCAGCAAATTGCATTTATTATGTAGATAAAGTGAATACAAGGTACTTACTAATGTATTGTGATTGTCCATATTGCCTCCGTTGCTCGCTTGCTTTATTTTTCAGGCACATAATACATTGCATGTTTCCAGGGGTTACATCCAAACTATAGAAAAAAGTGCCAGTCCCTCTGGTGGCCTAAATCATGGGAGTGTACATAGGCATGCATGCACAGCAGCTCCTGTCTCAGCCACCTCATATATGCGCTGCAGTGGTGGCCATAACCCCTAGAAACTAGCAGCTTATAATGTAATGAAAAAGTGAATCAAGCCAGCACAGGAAGCAATATGGACAATAAGAATACATTAGTAAGTGCCGTGTATTACATTTACAGTATCTACATGATAAATGCCATTTGCTGAAGTGAGGCAACCCCTTTTATACATGACGGTACTTTGCTGGCCTTAGAAGAGGCTGTTACTCCCCCTAGGAGATACGATACATGTAGATTATTAGTACCCAGAGCATAACTTTAAATATATCTACACTGCCAAGTGTACTAATAGCAGACCCAACACTGATCCTTGGGGTAAACCACTTATAACCTGGGACCATTTAGAATAGGAATCATTGACCTCTCTGGACACGGTCCTTCAGCCAGTTTTCATTCCAATTGCAAACTATACTTTCTAAGCCTATAGACCTAATTTTACCAATTAAACATCTGAGTGACAGTATCAAAAGCCTAAAGTACAAAAATGCTATATCCACAGCCACCCTTCTGTCCAGGCTTCTACTCACCTCCTTTTAAAAACAAATCAGTTTAATCTGACAACTTATGTCCTTGTTAAAGGGGTCCTGTATCTTTTGATTACTAATGATTAGTGTTGATCGAGCACCAAAGTGCTCGTGTGCTTGGGTGCTCTGGTAGAACACCCGAGCACAATGTAAGTCAATGGGAGAAGACCAGGCACCCCCTGTTCGGATGAGGGGAGGGTGTCGGGTTCATAGGAAAAGGTCAGAATCGCAAATTCTCCTCTTTCACTCGTTAAAGTACGCTAATTAACTGAATTCGTATGCATTAGCGCACAATGCGTAGCAATGCTAATGTTACGCATTGTACGGTAATGCGTACGAATTTGTATGCTAATGTTACGCATTGTACCCTAATGCGTACAAATTTGTATGCTAATTTAGCATACAAATTTGTACGCATTGCATACAATAGTAGCAT